>SOPF01025877.1:30727-94243 GCA_012979155.1 Hypericum perforatum
TTATAATAATTTAGAAAATTCGAGAAGATTAGTATATTAAATTTTTTAGGACAGTGTTACGCAAGAAATAAATTATTCGCAAAACAACTTATAAATTATTTGCAAAACAACCTATTTCAAAAAATCAAATTGTTTTTCAAACAAGTATATTTTTCAAAAGAAATAAAACCAATGTCTTAATTAAATGAAAATAATGTCCGAAATAGATGAAACAACTATGATGAATGCATATCCTCGATCTTAGCTCTCGTCCCAGATCAGCCCCTATCATATCTGAAATAAAATATATATTTTGCTGAGTTTATGCAACTCATTAAGTCAAAACCAAAAGAAAAATCATCATAAGAACGAATGTATGACAAATCTCATCATAGAAAATCAAAATCAAAATTTTAAATTAGAGAACATAGAACACATACACAGATTAACTCCAGAGTACGAAAACTCGGGCTTAACCTGTGAATACACAGAATACATTTCCCTCACGCTAAAAACATATAAATGAAAAGGATAGTCTCACTATAAGGTACAGATGTCTTCGGTACTCACATAAAGTATAAAAACACATAATATTCTATTGGCACAATAACACTAAAATAACCTGATGAGAACATAAAAAACAGAATTATGAACACAGACCACAGGCCACATATATTTCTGATGTTCGCATAGAAGACAAAAACATAAAGTATTTATGGGCACAATAACATCAGAATGATCCTGACCAAAATAAACATAATTGAGTCTAAAACAGGCATAACATAATTTATATTCATCCCGTAATACAAAAAAAATCAAAAAATCAAACGGAACAAATATAGGTCCAATATGTAATAGTTTCCAAAATTAGCAATCCGAAATAACTAGATGATCATGTTTGTTCAACAGCTTCCAAATCAGCCAACGGCTTTAATAACTTATCTTTTATCCTTGTCTCAATCGGCCACATCACTAAAATCATGTAAACTGAAAATAAATGATCATATCACGAAACCCATTTATATAATATAACCATCAATGAATATTGTCATGGTAGAACGCACATAACAGAAGCACTTAGCTTATGCGCAAACAGACATACACAAAACTAGGATATATACTCAGAGTTCAAGATGGGGTGATTACATAATTATAGGCGGACAGTCATGTGCATATAAAACCCAGAACGTAATACTTTAAGTGATGCAAAACCATGCACGGACATACTGAATAAAAACAGAACACAAAACTTATACAATACAATAAGACACAATCGGATTGATAAAGGTAGAGATAGAGATTCAAACTTATCCTTCTTTCACGGTGTTCTATCTTGCATACCTACTATTTTTTTATATTCCCTACGAGGTCCCCAACATCTTGTAGTGTGATATCGCATTTGTCCTCTTCCCTCTAGCTTGCCCAATTTACCCTCTCCTCTTAGAACAAGACAACACAAACTTTTCAAAGAGGTGCCTCGTAGGATTTTGCATAGCACTTCAACCTTAGGGTTTCCAAAATTAAGGTTTGATAGATTACATAATGCAACCTGATAATTTACATTTTAGTCCTCCACTAATTTTAAACTTTCTGTTTTGGCTTCTTGGTCTTCACAAGTGGATCGAGATATATAAAAAAGGGACAGTTGACAATATCTACCAATCCAATCCAAAACAATTTGTAGATTTTAAGAATATTCGCTCCTACATCCTCGGGCCAACCTATCCTCATGTCATCCCCGAATTAAATAATTGTTTTTTATCTCATCTACATCAATCGAACTCACTTAACTCAATTTTCTATCCACACCCACATTCTCAATCTCAACCCAGCCCATCTGAAACTAATCAATAACTAATATCTCTCTCATCTATCTCTCTCATCTATATTATCAACTCAATTCACTTTAATTCTCTCATCCACGTATTGTGTAATTTTATTTTCTAAAAGTATGTAAATATAAATTAAATTTTGAAAGTAAGAAATTATAATTTTATGAATAAAATTAAATATTAATTAAAATAATTCGAGGTACTCAGAGCAATCAAAATAATATTTATAAATGTAGAAAATATAAATTGTAAATTAATTATTATATCCAAAATTTTGCAAAATATGCTAAGTCGTATCAATTTTCAAAGCATTATGGACATCACTTTTCTAGAGTTTTATTCCTAGTACTCATATAACTTAGGAAGAACTCAAGAATAGAGATGCACATACAAAATTTAGAGAACTCACTATGTTGCCTAATATCTTTTTCATTTTTTCTTAATTTATCATTAAAAAATTTAGTCAGATTATAATAATGAAAATATATATCTCGTTCATCCTCTTTGATCATATTGTGCAATATGATACAAATTTTCTATTTGATCATTGTCCTAAAGAAGACATAGTCGTCAAATGAATGAAAAATGAGCCTACATGACTCGAAATACTCGCTCCACATCTAATCTACAAGCCTCTTGAGCTTATGTAAACAACTTATACTTTGGAGTTCATGGAGATGTAACGGATTTGACAAAGATAGTCCATGTGAGATAAATTCCATCTATGTGATTGTGCTTCTCGCCTAATGTTAGCGATGTTCATTCTGCTCTGTTTCCTTCCAAGTGCTTCCTTATATGTACTAATTCACTTTTGCACATTTTTATTAAGTTATTTATAACGACCTTTTAGGCACTCTTTCTTGTATGTACTAATTCATCTTTCAGCTTGAGCTTCTACAAGCACTCTTCTGGGCTTAGAGTGAAGGAGCCTTTAGATTTTTCTCATTTTTACTATCTTGACAACGGAAGATAAAAGATGACATTTAGAGTAATCTTTTCTTTATTATTCCAATTAGTTGCCTTCACCTTTTTATTGTGTAGTTGGTGGGCTCATTGATACACAAATTTTGTTTCACGTATCAGATTTGGTAAAAATTGAAAGAAATAAAAAGGCTGAGAGTTTGCAAATTTTTCACAATTTAAAAAAGAAGGATTGTAAAATGGTTAAAAATTATAAGAGTTATGATTATTTTGATCAATAGTAATAAAAAAAAGAAAAAAATTTAGATTGTGTATGAAGATTTCTTAATATTTAATGTCTATTTAAAGATACTTGAAAAATGTATATTTGCATATTATTTAATTTTTTAAATTTATAGATAATTTTAATATCTTTCTCAACCCAAATTCTATCTAATTTATTTGAAAAAAATAATATTGTGCAAGCTGTAAGAAGAAAAATAGAAAAAATAAAAGAAAAAAAATCCCAGCACCTATCCACGTGAAAGAGGATGCTTTGGGATGGTCGTTTGTCTGCGTGGACATCCTTCCCTCACCGTTATTTTTGTTTCTAATGGATGCGCCAGCCAGGGACTGGGCAAAGGACGCGCGTCGTCTAAGAACAAAATTGATAGACATGAGGTAGAATCATTAAAACTTGTCGATGATCTTTGAGCTAGTGTAGTGGTTGGACACTATAATTAAGGCCAATTGCCTTCGCAGTTTCTGGAGAATCACTATTGGGATGCGTTGTATTCAACAAATGTTACGAAAAATTTCAATTTAGTACAACCACGATTCAAATTTTAACAACATGAAGACAACATAAGGAGTTAGTTGTCCATGGACCATGACAACTACACCACTAACTTTGACCAACATGACAATATTTTTTTTGTTGACTTTGACCATCCGGAGGGATCGTGCAATCTCTTCTATCCTACGTGGTGGGTTTTCATTAGCGGTGAGTTTGTTCTTTCTCTAGCATGCGTAGAGAGTCGCGTAAAGAGACTCTTTACCATGTCTACGCCACGTTGGCAAATTACCTGTGAGACATACAGTAACTTGCCATGGCATTTTTTGCAACATGGCATTAATTAAAATATTTTTTTAAAAAAATAATTTTTTTAGAATTTTTAAAATTTCTTTAAACCGATTTGCACTATTTTGTTTGAACAAAATACTTTTTCTTTTGAATACTTTTTAAAAATATGTGTATATAAGTATCTAATTTATGTGATTTACGTTGAGTCAAAAAATTATGAAGCCAAAATTTGTTTCAGAATTCTATAAATATATGTTATTCTTATTTTATTTGTTCTCATCCCTACTCTCATCCATCCTCTCATTTTCTATAATATCTATTATATATTCTAGTTATGGATTCTAATTTTTTTTTCATGATTATGATTGGACGAACGAGCTTTTAAGATTAGATCTTAATCACGATTTTGATCCAAAAAATTACTCACAACCTATCTAAAGTCTCTGTGAAATGAAAGATCATTTTCGCATTTCACTAAATACCTAACAACACTCTGTCCAAAATTCACCTAGACCTTAGCATAACTTTATTCTGCCATACGAATACAATTTTTACTTATAACCACCAATCCCTCAACAACATTTTTTTTGCGGAAAATAGAACTTCATTGATATATGAAAAGGACCTTACATCGTGGAAAGTCAATACTAGCAAAATATTCGAACACACTACCTAACTACAGAAGCTTACAAGACAAAAAAACTTGGATGCCACATCAAGACAAGACATATCCCTTCATATAAGTACGAAGTTGTAGCCATTGACCTCGTTAAAAAACCTATTCCAAAAAAACCCGGTGCTTCAGGAAAAAACTTGAAATAGGAAAAAGAGCATCAGCGATAACACTTCAGACAATAAGACACAAAAGCATAATAAAAAATTATGACATCCCCATAAAACCGTATAGACCAATTAAAGAGATCCCTTGCACTGGTTATCTCGTTCAAGAATAGCTTGTAGTTCTTCTAAAGGCCAAGTGAAGACCAAAATCTCGCGATCTTTAGGTATCGTCATCTTTGCCATCACATGAGCCGCTTGATTGGCCTCCCTTCACACATAGCAGACTTGTACCTGTCAAAATTGAGCAAATAAGGTTTTTTAGTCATCTAGTATCATCGCCAAATCACTTCTATCAGTAGAGGCTTTACTTAACTGTTGTATCACCAGTAAGCATTCAAATTCCACCAGCACCCTCTCAAGGCCTAAGGCTCTGGCTAGTTCTATGCCTATCTTCTCAGCTTGACCCTATAACAAGATAGGGTGGTGAATATTAGGGAAAATGTTTGTCGCTACCATTACGAAGTTCACTGTATCGTCTCTCACCAAGACCCCAGTCTGACCACCCCCTCCAAATGCATCCCCGCATCCACATTCACCTTCATACAACCCAATTTTGGTGGACTCCATTGCAAAATGCGAGTCGATTCTCCTCTACTAGCTTTTTCACTTTGCATCTCCAGATAATCCTACCAAAATCAGAAACCCTCAGTGAGAAGCTGTGATCTATTGTATTCCACTCCGACTGGAAAATCTTTAGGTTTCTCATCTTCCATAATATCCACAGGCAGGTGGCTCTTCTACTATGCTCAATCCGATCACCTGTAGCAAAAAAAGTAATAAGGCCTTCCTTTGTGTTTGATATACCCGTACTTTCAAAGCTAACCCCAACCTCTTGCCATACGCTCCGCATATATCCATAATGGAAAAATAAGTGCATGATGGTTTCGAGTTCCATTCTACAGCCTGGACAGTCCTTTTTGATATTCACTCCATGATATCGTAAATTCTCTCTTATAGGCAAGTTGTTATCAAGAACGTGCCAAATAAACATCTTAATGTGAGGTGGACACATGAGGTTCCAGCATTCTCTCCATAGTTTGCCACGAATATTTCATTCATGTTCAGCATGATTTGCTAACCACTACATTCCAAAGTCCAGGCGGTAAGTAGACCTTACAATATAATTCCCATCCAAAGTTAGACGCAACCTTAGCACATCAGCCAGTCTCCTTATGCTCAGGATTATCGACCGAATTCAAAGACTATCTTTTGGATCAAAAATAGAATTTAGCAATTATTTGTTCCAACCCATTCCTTCCTCATTCATCAGCTCAAAAACCTATTGATACCTATCTATCCCTAGTCGAATGTATCTTTGAATCCCAAAAGGAGACCTCAACAGCCATCCATCCTCCCAAATTCGAATTTGACTACTGTTACCCACCCGCCATTCAATACCCAAATGTAGGAGAGGAAGGCTAGAATGGATGCTCCTCCATGTGTAGTTGCACCTTTCACCAATCGAGGCATCCCATATAGATAGTCGTGGAAAATACATGCTCTTCAAAATTTTTGTTATGAGCAACTCCGTCACTATAAGTAGACGCCATGCTTGTTTAGCTAGTATAGCTTTATTAAAATTATGTAATCTTCAAAAGCTTAAGCCTCCTTCTTGTTTTAGTCAGCACATTTTCTCCCAGCTCCTCTAGTGCATACTATTTTGTTCACCTTCTTTCCCCAATAGAAGTTACAAAACATTTTCTTGATCCGTTCATAAGTATTAATGGGTATGTAAAAATAGCTCATCACGTATGTCAAAATGGATTGAAGAACTGATTTAATCAACAATTCTCTACCTACACAAGATAGAAAATGAACTT
Source organism: Hypericum perforatum (assembly GCA_012979155.1). NCBI lineage: Eukaryota > Viridiplantae > Streptophyta > Magnoliopsida > Malpighiales > Hypericaceae > Hypericum > Hypericum perforatum. Next base: position 37,183 of record SOPF01025877.1, read on the forward strand.
GCCAATGAATGATCCTCTCCCGAATTCTGCTCTCCAATTGCGCAAACACTACACATTTGGATCAGTCAATAATGATCGACAAGCCTAGGTATTTATCTTTCTCACTCCCTCCCCGCATACCTACTATGAATCTCATCCATTCTGCCTCATTATCATTAATATTCTTACTGAAAGATATTGCGCTCTTCTCCAAGTTAACCTTCTGACTTGACATAGCATGATAGATTTCCAATATACCAAGTAGGTATCTCAACACTATCTCCGTGGTAGTGTAGGGCATCTCTTGAAAATCGAATGCCATGAAGAGACTTAGTCTGTATTACCTCATCTATCAGGGCCCCAAGCCCTTCCACACATAAAAGAAAAAGATAAGGAGACAAAGGATCTCCTGATGCAATCCTCGACTCGGTAAGTACTCTCCAACTCTCCTATTGATCTTAACTGAGTACCGAATAGTCCAAACACATCTTATAATAAGTTCTACTATATGCTATGAGAACCCCATTGCCAGCATGAGATCCTCCAAATAAGACCACTCTACCCTATCGTATGCCTTCATCATGTCTAGCTTCATCACATAGTACCCTTTCTATCCTCTATTCTTCTTCTTCAAATAATGGAAAGCTTCAAATCCCAGAAAAGCCACATCTATGATGAGTCGCCCGAGTATGAAAGCTCTTTGATTAGGGTGGATAATCACATCAAGATGTTGTTTAAGCCTGTTTGCAGTTATCTGAGTGATCACCTTCATTACCACATTACATACACTGATGGGTCAAAATTCTATGCAAGTCATAAGTCGCTTTGTCTTGGGGATAAGAGCTATAATTGTATGATTCAGTGGCGAGAGATTCTCACCCTCATTTAGGACTACCAAGGCTGTTCACACAAGCTCAGGACCAACCGTGTCCTAATGCTGTTGAAAGAAGATTGGAGGCATACCATAGGGTCCTGGAGCCTTTGTGGGATACATCTGATCATGAGCAAGTTTGATATTGTCTAAGATATAATTTGCTATAAAAGTCATGTTCATTGAGTTATTCACATGGCGATCAGCTTTGTCCGTGATCTTATTTGCCTGCGCATTTGAAGAGAAAGTAAAAAGGTTTATATAAAAGTTGTGAACTCATCCTGAACTCATCCTTTCTCACGCACCACCTCTCCTGTCAATGTAGATATTTTCATAATCATATTTCTTTGCTAACAGAATTTCCCCCTTTGGTGGAAGGACTTGGTGTTCCAGTCAACCTCCTTAAGCTAACGATTCTTGACCATTAAGCCCATATAATCACTTCTCGATTTAGCAACTCCTCTCGCTCAACAATGGCTATAGTAATCCAAGACTTGATTTCATCAGTAAGTGGATTCTTTTGAAGTTCTGCAATCTCTACCTTAATCGTACAAGCGCAATATTTAACATTGTCGAAACTAGTCTTCTCCCATTCTGAGAGCTTAGTCGCATAGGCTTGTATCCGATCTGTCAAAGATACCTCTTGCCCTACCATATTCCACCCTTTTTTAATTTGTTCTTTCAGCTGACCATGCCTCATCCATATTGTTTCAAAGTGAAAATGTTTTTCTCTTCTGCTTTCCTTCATTTTCCGAATTCGACAAAGGATGGGCAATGATCAGAGCCTATTCATTGAAGAGCCTCAACGTTAGTAGCTGAGAACATATCAAACTAGCTTTTAGTTACAAGACATCTATCAAGCTTGCATTCCACGTGATCGCCACCCTCTTGTCCGTTGCTCTGAGTATAATCAAAATCACCCTGTTGAATTTACTGGAAGCCACAGTCTTCAATTGCTATTTTAAAATTGTCCATATGGTAGACGAGGATAACTCTGTTGCCCCACTTTTCAGACATCGATGTGATTTCGTTAAAGTTTCCAGATAATAGCCATAGAAGAGTCAACTACAGTCTAAGCTAACAAAGAAGATCCCATAACAGATGTCTAGCTGGCTCCTCTGGCCATCCATAAAAACTGATGTATCGCCATGATCTCGTCTCACTAACAATTACATCATTGTGGTGGAGAGAAAAGGATAAAAGCTCAACCTTCCAAGATCTATTTCAAGCTAGCATGAGCCTACCAGTGTGCACTCTACCCATGCCTGTATAATCCACTACGATCCCACATTCAAAACACATCCTCTATCACACCCTTTCAGCCTCTGAACTTTTTAGTTTAGTCTCACCCAAGAACACCAACTGGGGATGACATCCTCTGACTAACCTGCATAATTCCTAAACTACACGTAGGCTCCCTAGAGTACGGCAGTTCTAGCTTAACTGATTCATTATTTTTTGCAGGGCTACTCCACGACCGCTGCTTTAATGTGAGCTGCCAATAGGGCATCTAAAGCTGAGTTAATTCTCTTGCTAACATGATGTGTTTCGGAGCTCATCGCCAAGCTCTTTTATTTTCCACCTAAAATTTTTTCCACTGAAACTTCTGAATCATGTTCCATAGTACCTGCAGTACGTGCTCTTTTCTTCCATGATCAAAGTGCAATCCCTCTCATTCCAATCTCTAGTACAAGGCTTGTCTCCTCCTCAATTAAGCATGTCCTGACTTCCATTCCTATTATAGCATTCGGTAATCCCATCTGACTGTATTCCCCTCCTTCCGATTCAGAAATTATCACAGTAGTTGGTGCTCTTTTATCCCTTATGCTCTCCCATGTAGACTCGCCTTTCTCCGATACACTCCTAGAGCATTCCTACTCAAAGAATGATCGTATTTGCTTCGGTAGAGTAAAACTTGCACTAAATCTCCAAAGAATAGTGAAGGAAGAATTGTAAGTAAATCATGATATATTAAAGGAGATATTGCTTTATATCTTCTTACGTTAGGCATGGTGAAGATGTAATATGGTCCCACCATCAGACGGGCTAAGGTTTTTAGATCAAAAAATTAGAACATCTTTTGTCAAGCTAAAAAAATTCTGAGTGAGATTAAAAAAATTGAATAGCGATGAAAATTTGTTGTGGCCGGCTTAGTCATACATGTAGCAAGTGGATTGCGACATACATTAAAGCATAAAAAGGGAGAAGAGTGGACAAGAGGACTCAGACATAATGATAGATGCTCATCAAATATATTTTAATTCGGAGAAGTTTTTTTTGTTGATCTAGAAGTATATGAAGCAGTCATGTACAAACATGCAATGTGGAACCCTGAATTCACGGGTTCTGCAGTTGGTTCTTCTAAGGATCACAAAATGTAGAGAGCAGTGGAAGTTCTAAACGAACATGAATCACTGAAGAGTGGAATGATTCACTTCTCATCGACACTTTTACTCTGATGAGCCAAGTATCGACAATGTCGCATCTACTTGGCATGGAAGTAGCTAAAAAATAGAAAACATCCAAAAGAAGGAAAAAAATAAATCCAATCGATGATCTGAAGAGGATGAGTGTTGCAAACCAACCGTTAAAAAGCGAATATGCTACACTTTATGGCCACCGTGGGGCGCCAAGTAGAGAAAAAATTGTTGAAATACTTGGTCGATCGTGAAAACTATTTATCCCCTACGTAGTAGAGTTTGAGGAAATCATAATCAAATGTATCATTGGTTAATGTACTCATATTTTTTAATATAATTTTCAATTAATATAATTTTAGTTGGTGCACTCTTATATTATTTTAAATTATTTTCAAATAATCATATAATTTTAACGTATTTAAATTCATTCAAAATTATATCCACATTTTATATACGATTATTGTATTTAAAAAAATAGAGTTAACATGAAATTGATGTAGAATTATTATAACAAATTTTTTGCTGTAAAAAAAATAAAATGGGAGTTAACAAATTGACTTAGACGATAGAAAAAAATTGAAACATGTTGATTGATGTGAACTGTGTTAATAACTGATGTGAATGATCTTACTGATGGAGATAGTGTTAACATGATTGATGTGGGTATGCAACTTAGACAACTAACCGGAATAAATTTGATTTTTTTAACGTGTCAACAACATATATATACACAATTTAAATCATGTTTTCGTCGAGAATAAAGAGAATTAATCTTATTACTTTTAGCATGGCTAAAAAGCGAAGGTAATAAATAGGTGACAGCTGAGAGACATAAAAGCGTTAGACAATTATGAAATACCGGTGTCAGTTGAATTTATTTCTTCAAGGGGCCAGTTTTGGGTGACACCAGTTGTGACTTTGTGTGACCAAAACAGGTTGGTCAGTCACCCTCTCCACGTGTACCTACCTCCCCTCTCGTCCTTTCCTTGGATCATAGAAAATGTCGACATAGTATTTCTCTCTCAAAACTTGTGAAGTTTCTAAAAGTGTATATATCCAGTAATTTTTTAAAAGGAAAAGTTTGCAATAATATTTTATAATTTCACAAATTTCACATTTAGGATTTTTTTTTTGGTGTTACTATTCACCATTTATTTCAAAAATAGTGCCCACCAATCAAAATTCGAATTTTGGTGTCCACGTCATTTGCCTCTCTCCAAATTACGGATTTTTTTTCCGGATCGACCTGATTACGGGTTTTTTATCCGGACCGACCAGATTACGGGTTTTTTATCCGTAATTTGGTTAACGGATTTAAAATCCGGTCCGACCAGATTACGGATATTTTACCCGTTTCTCTTACCAGATTACGGAAAAAAAATCCGTAATCCGGTTGACGGGGATAAAACCACCCGACCGAACCAGTTTTCTTCCGGTTGATTTGGTTGATTTTAGTAAATTTTGGAAAAAATGTTGATTAGGTTGATTAAGTGGTGATTATGTTGCATTTTGTTGATTTTTGGCTAAAATGTTGATTATGTTGATTACGTTGATTAAATGGTGATTTGGTTGAATTTTGGTGATTTTTGTGTAAATTGGTGATTAGGTTGTTTTAGGAAGTTAATTAGGTTGAATTTTGTGAATTTTGTCTAAAATGTTGATTATTTTGATTAAGTTGTATTATTTTGAATTTTGGTGAATTTTGTTGATTATGTTGATTAAGTGGGAATTTGATGGAATTTGGTGAATTTGGTGTATTATGTTGATTATGTTAATTATGTGATAATGTGGTTAATTTTTAGTGAATTTGTCTATTTTGTTGATTATGTTGATTGATGAAGTAGTAATTTGGTGGAATTTTGGTGAATGTTGTGTATTATGTGTATTTTGTTGATTATGTAAATTAGGTGGTAATTTGGTAAATTTTTATTTGAACATTTTGTTGAACGCAAACATGTGTAGACATGTCGTCACAGCGCTACGGAGATATATTTGGCGATGGGGGCCCTTCTGATAGGAGTTTACTTGGACCAGATTACGGATTTTTTTTCCGGATTGACCGGATTACGGGTAAAATTTCCGTTAACCAAATTACGGATAAAAAACCCGTAATATGGTCGGTCCGGATAAGAAACCCGTAATCAGGTCGATCCGGAAAAAAATCCGTAATTTGGAGAGAGGCAAATGACGTGGACACCAAAATTCGAATTTTGATTGGTGGGCACTATTTTTGAAATAAACGGTGAATAGTAACACCAAAAAAAAAAATCCCACATTTATGATTTGTGATTCAAAATTATAGATTTAAACTTTGTGGATTAGTTTTTTGGACAATCGTCAGTCCTGCGCAACTCGAGCAACTTCCTGATCACTTGAAAGGCCACATTACTCAAAATACTATTCCTTGACATTTTACATGAACAACTTGATGTATAAATAGTTGATAATGTGGAATTTGAAAAATTACAAAATTGGTCTTAAATTAGAAGATAAAATGTTTAAAATAAAAATCCCAATTTTATACTAAAAATTGTCCATGTAGAATGCCAAGCCATAGCATTTTGGGTAACATGTCTTGCCAAGTGGTTGGAAAATTGTTCGAATTTCTCGGGACTGATGATTATCTCCAAAAAAATAAACCATAAAGGCTAAATTTGCAATTATAAACCATAAGCTCTAAATGTGAAATTCATAAAATTACATAGTACTTGTATACACTTTTTCCTTGTTTTAACTTAACTAAGAAATATAGAGTTTAGATTTTATAAAATAATGTAATATAAAATACTTGTAAGAAGAATTACTTTAGATCTCAAAATATTTACTCAATTGGGTGTACGTCTTCACTAGGAATATGCATGTAAAAGTGAATTTTGTTTTCATTATGCTATTGACAATATTTTTTTTGGCACGACTTTTTTCCACTAGCTTTACCGCATTAGGTTTGAGCGAGATAACAACCATGAGATTACGAGTTATTGTTTGGCCGAAGAATATAAATAAAATTTACTACTAAAAGAATCCGTCCAATTAAGATCTGAGATATTCGATTCAATCTCTATCCTAAAAAGTAAAAAGTACTTGTAAAGTTTCTTACAAAAAAGATTATGAATTTTACCCCTTTCGGACTTCTTGCATTTAAGGACCAGTACTCTATTAAAACATTTCCAAAAAAGAAAGAAGACTATTTCCTTGAACTCCATTTCTCCTCCATAACATGTCACCTAGAATGGAGCCGAATGGTTATCAGAATCCGGTGAAGGAGGAGCCCCACACGGTGATCGATCTAGGAAACCTTATTGAACCCAGGAAAGGGCTCTTCCCTGCACATGCAAACCACAACGGGCAGCTCTATGTCAACTCGCTCACGTCCATGGAGACGGAGTCTCTTGCTGCCCTCTGCGAGACCTTCTTGCCGGCCGTTCCGGTCCCCGACGATGGCAATCTTGACGAGTTTGTCGCGGCTTTTTACCGGTCGTCGGCCTCCATGACCGGTACTCCTGAACGTGTAGGTTATCTCATTCCTCGTAAACGTTTTTTTCTCTTCTTTTTTTTTTTATTTGCCTGCAGATCACCACTCCACTTGGATGTATTTCACCTTAACATATGCAAGTCACGAAAAAAAAGAGTACCATTTAATATTATGGAAGTCAAAAGAATTGCACCATGTTGAATTCTTTTGCTAATTTTCTAGGCAGATATTTTATTTAAATGTTATTAACCGTTAATTGAACCGCCATGTGACCACCATAAGCCTAGTACAGTTTCACTATCCGGTTCTTTAATTTTTCGATTTTCCTCTAATTAAAGTGAGCCTAGTGCCACGTGCAAGCCCCTTAATTATTCTGGATCGACTAATCTGTAACGTATAGGACAAAGGAAACTAGAAACTTGCCCTGTTTCAAGAACATTTTTCCCAGATCACAAGAATCTGACTGGCTCAGAACATTTTTTCCAGATCAAAAGTAAGGTTTTCCTATGTTCCTCGTATATCCTTGTTTAAGGGGAAGAGGAGCCCCGTCAGTTTTCACCGTGTTCGATTCATTGTTTTAACTTTTTTTATAAGACACAGCTAAAGGAAAAATTAAGGTCACAAAATAACGCGTGATTTTGTCTAATGTTGATACATAATATATGGTTGTTATCGTGGGTTCACATTTATGTATATTCCGTGCGGAAAATATTGTAGTGGTCCTTCCATAAGTATTACCTTTATAGTTAATAGTTAAGATTTCATCATTTAAAAAAAATATATCAACCTTCCAAAATATTACTATTTTTAGGATTTTATTCTAACTATAACGAACAATTAAGATTTCATCATTTGTTTCAATTTATGGTATTGGTCTGCGGATTTCGCTTCTCTCTCTAAACTTTATTCAAAAATTAATTATTCAAATACCATTAGTATAGAAGGATAACGCAAATTTACATGATAGCTTATTTGTTTTTTTTTTATAACTGTGATATATTATTTGTATGCGCTTGCGTTTATGACATCTAACCTTCAACTTGAAAATTAAATACGAAAGGCATGGTTTGATTGAAAAAAATGAAAGGCTCGTGCCACTTAATGGCTATGGAATTAATTTGAACAATTTGATCCCAGACCATTCATTTTTCATCGAAATTAATTTAGTGTTTCTGAGTCTTCAGTTTCGTCGGTTGCTACACATGGACATTGAGCAGTACCCGTAAATTTGATTGCGACATGAATCTTATTTCGTTCGGATATTTAACATCAAACTGGTTAGCGATTTCTTTCAAAAAAAAAAAGTGGTTAGCAATTAAGTATCTGTACGGATGTCATATATGGTAGCTGGGTGGGGACAATTTTAATTGTTGTCACTTAAATGACAACGAGGTCCAGCATTTCCGCATCTAAAATTTAATCTGTTAAAAAATATGATTTAGTATACTAAATCGTTGAAATTTCATATTTTCAAAGATTAATATTGGATTCTTCGTGGCTATATTTGTCCTAAATCTTAATAAGAGTTGATTGACCTAAAATTTTAAATTTATTAAGTTGTGTGTTGATGCCAAACCTAGTAAAATAAAATGTCATTGCCGGTCGCTTGATTTGGACCAGCATTTCCTATATGACATCTAACATCAATATTTCACAAAGAGCATTTGCCAAAAATGGCACTTAATAGATCAAATTTGTAACAAATATGATAATTAGTGTAAAAATTTATTTCTGGAAAAAACTATAAAAGACAAGATGAGTTTTACATTTTTTTGTTTTTGGAGTTGGTGAAGATTATGCCCGAATTCACTACTGATCTCATCCCTGATTTCCGATGCGAATGTCGATTTGGCTACCTCGATTTTTTGTGTGTGAACGGTATCAACTTCATTGTTATTTTTTTGCAGAGTTATTTTTCCTGTTGTATATTTGAGTACTTTGGCGAATATCTGAGGTTTACAAAAAATTCTTCAGATGCTTTCAACATTTCTTTAAGTTTTTTATAGTACATATAACATCAATTTTTATTTAAATATGGATTACATTGTATGTCTGGTACGAAATATTTTTTCTATCACCAAGTATCGTGAGCATCATTTTGAATAATCTCCCATAACGAGAGGTGATTATTTATGCAGGTGGGAGGGATGATAAGGGGGAAGCTGAAACACCCAAAAAAGGTGTTAATTCGGTTGATATTATGGATGCTATCAACATGGTTAGGGACCTTCATTTTGTGTGGGATGGCGAGCATTTCACTGGACTTCCCTTTCTTCCGGCGATTCTCTCAAATTCCACTCAAGCAAAGGGAACATATTTTACGCTCTTGGTCTCGTAGTTGGTTCACTCACCTCAGGATGTTGTACAATGCCGTCAAGCTTCTTGTTCTATTCGGCTTCTTCACTCAGGTACATCCCATCGCTTGAAAGATTCATCTCGTTAATTTTTCTTAGTGGAAATAATATTTTGCTCTTATGTTCTGGAGCTGGTTGATTTCGTGGATCCACTCGTACGTAGGCAAATACATTCTAACACTTGTATTAGTCGTGTCTTCAAATTAAAGTTCAAATGTGCATATTCTTTTTTGTTTTGGATTCATCCTAGTTACAAGAAAAATAAAATAATTTATAATAAAACTTACAACTCAAAATATATTTTTTGTAATATTAAATTTTTATAACTACACCTGTTAAAAATGAGACCATAGAATTTTGTTAATTTAAGTTACGTCTATATTATTGCGACAAATCCCCGATTACAACTCAAATATAGTGTTGCGTAATACAATAGATATGGCAACTGAACAAGAACGATAACTTTTCATTTTATTGTGTGGATCCCAAGAGCAAAACCGACCTAAACGACTTCTTGAGCACCATGCAGATGGACGTTGGTTGTCCACGTGTACGCACAGTTAACGTCAATTAGGTTTGTATTAGGTTTCAATCAAAAAATTGGGTGGGCACCACTAGCCGGGAGTAGATTTGGTAAAAGGGCACCACCACTCACAGAAATAGTATTGGTTGGAATTGCAGTGAGTTGGTCAGGTGTTTATTATGAGAGAGATTTCTGGGGTGCAGAGGTCCCCTCCATCTGATATGGTTTCCTTTCTCTTTTGGGAGAGTTGTCGGAAATTATTTTACCCCTTAGGCTACCTGCACCAGCGACCAAGGAGGAGGTCGGGGCTGCACATGGCCCACCAAAAAAATAGAAAGAAGCAATTAAATATTGGGAGGGGGAGAAAGTTTGACCAACCGAGAACGGCTGACCAACCGAGGGGGGAGAGGGGTTTGGACGGGCCCCACCCTTATTTAATTAATTTATTTTTTTTTTCTTATCTAAATTTTATCCTACTTTGTATACTTGTCACAATATTATTCGAGCCCAATATTTTTAAAGATAAGATTTCAGTTGAAAAAAATCTTATAATTATCTATTTAATTTTAATTAGCATTATCTACATTAATAATTTAATACGAAGTACGAAATTTATATTAACAAATATAAAAATGTGAATTAATTAATTAAAGTTAATTAAATTGATAATGTGGAGGATATATATATTAATTGTTTATTGGCTAGGGCTGGGTTGGGTGAGGGCTGCTGCTGTGGGTAAAAAATTGAGTTTGGGGGCTGAGCTGATGTGGATGAGTGAGAAATTAATTAAATATTGCAGGGCTGGATTGGCTCGGGGCTGCTGCTGCGGATAGTCTTACTAGTGTTGAAAAACAATTAATTCATGGAATTCCCATTTGCCAAAATTTATTAGTATCTAAAATCCAACTATCAAAAGTTTATGACTATCAGCATGAGCGTCCCTGCTTGGCTGGACGCATAATATTTTATTAATAAAATAATAAAATGAGGTGGAAATTATCAACCCACCCACGCCATGCCATGGAGTTGATAGACCCTAGGGCCACGCGCGGGTAGTGGGCTACAGATTTGTTTTCTTATATATCTATTTGGTTCTATTTAACATAATGTTATTAGTTTAAATAAATTTTTTTGAAATATTTTTTTTGTTATATAGACTGATTTTATCTATAAAAAAATAAAAAAATAAAAATTATGATATTTGAAATATCTATAAATAAAATTCAATGTTAACATATTTTCATACACCATCTGCTTCTATCTTCTTTTACAATTTAACTTCTTCTTTTAATTTTTGTATTTATAATTTTCTATTATCTTGTTATAATTTTTTATAGTATTTGTAATTTTTGACTTCATATTATATAATTTAAATATAAAAATAATGATAATGAATAAAACACGGAAGAAAGAGAAATTAATAGATGAGAAAGAAATGAATAATATTGTATAACATGAATTGTTGATGTAAGTAGAAAAGTAGATATTAGATTAGATTGGATAGAGATAAGAAAAAAATTAATTGTTTATTCTGTAACCTACCTTGGATAGATTGCTATATACATAGAGATATTCTAATATTTTAAAAATTGAGATCAAATCAGAACATGTTTTCCATAGATCCAAAAGTCCAATTGCTAGAACTGAATTTGTTATCAATTTTCAGTCCCAAGTACCAAACCTTCCTCCTAACACTATTGAGCAAGACTTGGATGACAAAAATTTGTAAATTTGCAGGTGGACGAGAAAAATGAGAACCTAGCATGGAAAGCAATTGGGTATCCAGGCCCCGATCCACAATTTGCAACAACAGAAACTAATAGGAATCCGCGTAAAACATCATCCATCGGAAAAGACGTCGACGATAGGGACGAGCTTTTTGGGCCTCTTCACAGAGGCCTACTCAACCTGAACCTTCCCCGAGACGTGGTTGCAGAAACTCTCAGGTCATCAGGATTTCCCGCCTCGGTCGGTGGCGTTAAAGCCTCGTCCTCTGAGCCTTACTTGGTCATCAAATGTGATGCAGTAGTTGTTGGCTCGGGTTCGGGTGGTGGTGTTGCTGCTGGAGTCCTGGCTAATGCTGGCTACAAAGTGCTTGTCCTAGAGAAGGGTAACTACTTTGCGCGGAACAATCTCGCACTTGCCGAAGGACCTGCAATGGATCAAATGTATCTGTCAGGTGGTCTGGTTGCTACGGAGGACCTTGGAGTGATAGTGTTTAGTGGATCCACTGTCGGAGGAGGATCTGCGATCAACTGGTCGGCTTCGATCCGAACCCCTCAACATGTGTTGAAAGAATGGGGCGGGAAGTACCAACTCGAGCTTTTTGAGAGCACATTGTACCGAGAAGCATTGGATGCTGTCTGTGAGAAAATGGGTGTCCAATCCGAAGTCGACGATGAAGGATTCAACAATGCAATTCTCCGAAAAGGGTGTCAGGAATTGGGTTACCCTGTTGCTAATATTCCGCGGAACTCAACGCCCGATCACTACTGTGGTTGGTGTTGTCTTGGCTGTAAAGATGGAAGGAAGAAGGGTACGAATGAGACGTGGCTCGTCGACTTGGTTAACTCAGGAAATGGTCTGATTCTTCCTGGATGTGAAGCCGTGAAAGTTATGCACGAACAGCAGAAAAGAGGTGGCAGGAAGAAAGCGACCGGAGTGGCGTTCGAGTTCGAGTACAGAGGAAAGAAGGACTTGTGTGTTGTTGAGTCCAAGGTAACAATAGTGGCTTGTGGTGCACTTGCTACCCCTTCATTGTTGAAGAGAAGCGGATTGAAGAATCCCAACATTGGGAGGAACCTACACTTGCATCCTGTGACAATGGCTTGGGGGTATTTTCCTGACACTATGACGGGATCCGATTTGTGGCCTGAGAAGCGAAAGAAGAGCTACGAAGGAGGTATTATGACGGCAATGTCAACTGTTGTTGCCAATTTCGACAAGTCAGGGTACGGTACAGTGATCCAGACGCCTTCTCTGCATCCTGGGATGTTCTCGGCCGTAATGCCCTGGGTCTCGGGTGCGGAAATGAAGCGGCGGATGTGCAGGTTTTCAAGGACCGCCCACATATTCGCTTTGGCCAGGGACAAAGGGTCCGGATCGGTCGATGCGCCAACCACGATAAAATATCGGATGGAAGCAGAAGACGAGGAGCATTTGCAAAAAGGGCTAGAAAGGGTGCTAAGGATATTGGCCGCGTCCGGGGCAGAGGAGATTGGCACTCACCACTGCAGAGGAAGAAGCATAAACGTGAAGAAATCAAGCTACCATGAGTTCGAGAGATTCGTAAGAGAGGAGAGTGCACGGCCGTTGAGGGACTTGTCGACAGAGATGTTTTCAGCTCATCAGATGGGGAGCTGCAGGATGGGGATCGATCCGCGAGACTCGGTGGTGAATCAAATGGGGGAAACTTGGGAGCTAGAGGGCCTGTTTTTGGCGGATACAAGTGTGTTTCCGACTGCTTTGGGCGTTAATCCGATGGTCACCGTTCAGGCCATTTCCTATTGCACTGCTCAATCTGTTCTTGAGGTCCTGAGGAGGAAGAAATCCTTTGCAGCTGCTAACTGATTGTTTAACTATCTAATCATAGAATTGAGCATAGAAGTTATCAATTACTGTGTCCTAAGAGTCTGTTATTTTTAAGATGACGTACTGCATCTTGAACTCTTTCGTACGACGCGACACGCTTGAAAAATAGCTTTTGTGGTAATTTTGATTTTTTTTCTTTCAAAAAAGGTGTTAATGTTCACGATAAATTACGAAAAATGGTAGTAAAACATTTTTTTAAAAAACATTTAGTGATTTGGTTATTCACGAATTTTTTTCGTGACTTTGTTATCTAAGGCATCAACTATTCATAAAAATTTGTGAGAACGATTTTTATTCTTTGAATTCGGATTTCTATCTACAAGTTAAGGAAAATTTTCTCCTTTTTAGCAAAATCTTCTGCCTATAAATACACAATGAGAAGAATGGTTTACGCATCCTTTATTTCTCTCCGTCATAGCTTAAAATCTTGAATTTAATTAAACAAAGTCAAAGCAGTATCCAGTTTACTCACGTAATTTTTTATGATCTAAATTTAGGTGTGGAGATTGTATAATTAATTGTGAATAATTTGTATATTATTATATTTTTTAAGGTAGCAATGTTTATGAATTATACATGTTATTGATAAATTATAAACAAAAATTTGTTTTATATTATTTACAAACTCGAGAATAGATTAAGTCATTGTTTAAAATTTCTATTTTGTTATTTCATAACCAAAGTTATAAAATCGATCCAGAGATAGTCTCAGGATTTCTGTATAGATACTGATTCATAGTCTAACTAATCAAACCATAGGTTAAACTACTTGTCGATCTCCCAATCGAACCACCAATGAGACTAATGGTTAAATTGTTGGTCGAACCACTAGTCAAATCCAATGGTTAGACAACTGGTCAAACTACAGATTGGAACAATGATCAAACTACCATGGTTGAGCCATCAGTCGAACCATGATCACAACAGACATCATCAATGTTAGTATTTTGTTAATTTTTTCATTTGATATTCTCTACATCTATTGATTAAACAATCACATCTATTTTCTTTTTTTAGTAGCCATAATGTCTCCACAGATTATAAGAATTAAGTTGAAATGCGGTAGACTAATTAAGAAAAATACTCAAACTACTTTTGATTATCAAAGAAGCAGAAGCAAGGTTAAAGTTCCATGAAAATGTGTTGACCAATAATAAGCTATGGAAAATGATAGACTAATATTTAAATGTCCTTCAAAAAGCGGGAATTTTTTCCCAAACTACTATTGAAAATGAAGATGTTATGAACATGGTTCATACGATGGTCAACATATGTGGACCAGATGCAAGATAGATATATATCAAGAAATACAATTATTGAGCGGTGCCAATAATTACTATAATGGTGATACATCTATATAAATACATGTCGATGGAGTTGATCCAATAACCGATTATCTTGAGAATGATCGGAGGGATAAAATTACTCCATACACCACTTCGAAATTGGATAAAGAAAATGATGAAGAAGAAGAGAAAGAAAAAGAAGAAGATAATGATGAAAGAGATGACGATCTCAAAGAAGGAGGAGAAGAAGAAGAAGAAGAATATTGAGAATAAAAAGAAGTATGAAATTTTGCCCAGTCATAACACATTGAACAACAATGTTGAACTCTTCATAATTGAGCCAAGTGAACAATTAACGATGACTATTTATGTTGAAAAAATGGAAATATGATCTAGTAACCAAAAGATGTCCTTGTTTGTATAAGGAGGTTATAATTTGGAAAATCAAAAAGGAAACCGAGAGGGATATTAAGGCATATGCAATAAAATTGGTGTATGAGTACATCGCCAAAACTAAAGGTCTAAATCTTAATCTGTGGAGTGTAGAAAAAAATGCGAGTATGGTTGCAAATAGATGGTTCGTGAATCGTTGGAAAGGGGAGGTGTTTTTTGGATATTAGAAAATAGTGAAACACATTCATCCCTGTATCTGCAATAGCCTATAGAATTCGTTAGATCATCGAAGACTCTCGTCTCAATACATGGAAAAAATAATTACATACTGAGTAGAAGATGAACTAAATATTTCTATTTAGTTTTTAAGATCAGAGTTCCATAGCCGCATTGACTTTATACTTTCTTATAGGAAGACTTAGTGAATAAGAAAGAAGGTGTTTAGGAAATTATGAGGAGGTTGAGAGAAACCCTACAGTTGCCTTCCCTAAATGTTTGTGGCATGTAAGAAAAATAATTCTGCAACTTTGGTTGAATGAGATAATTATCATAATTTGCTTGATAGAGATCATATTACACATAGAAGTAAAGATTTTCAAGCGACTTTTCTAGTCGTTCTAGCCTTGCATTGAAACTTTCAAATATTGTATGTTTGTGTTGGAATTTGATTGAACATTTTGTATAAGAAATAGAGGCATACTCTCTTAATCACCATTGCTATTGATGGTAATACTACTATACTTCCAATGGCATTTGTTTACATTTAGGTAGAGGACAATAAGAGTTGGAGCTCGAAAAAAAGGATTTCACCCCTATCACAATGAAGAGTAAGTAAGAAAATTTCGTTCCACAAAGACTAAATTCTAGGTCCTAAACTCGACTCTACCACTAGTCTAGGACTATATGAGAAGGTTTTGCAAAATCCAAACATGCAAATGGTTACTTGAAATAATACTACTATTAAACAAGATGTTGATTTGATAAATAAAACAAGAGTGGGTTAGTTACCAAATTACATCATAAATAACCAAATGACTAAGGGATTTAATAAGTTCGTGCTATGGTTAGGGTGTTTCCAAGGTAGCTTATCAATGGTCCCCCCCCATTAATTAGTCTAAATTAATCTTTAAATAGATGAACTAAATGCACTTTTGCTACTAATTAGCCACCAAATCTAGTTAAATACTAACTAAAATCACCACCCTATAGAAAACTAATCACCTAATGAGATCCTTCATAAAAAAAACTAATCAACCAGTCAAATGGTCCATTAATCCTAACTCTTCTAAGTGATTAGTATTAAACATGCTCATAATCAAGACTAAGCATTAAACATTGTAACTGGAATATTTTCCTAACCATTTTAACCCCCTAAACTATTGGCTAAATAAATGTCCTTAAGGCACCCAATCCACTAATCACCTACTCACACATATCAACAAAATAACTCAACATATTTATTAAACCATGTAATAAAATCATTAACAAAAAAAGATGGAGTAAGGAAAATTTCAAAATGATCTTCAAGCTTCCTAAAATGCTCCTTCAAGTTCTGATGCGCGTGCAAACGAACACACATCCACACACATTTTGTGCGTCTTTTGGTTGTGTTCCTATGCTTTTAGGTCTAGTTTAGTTGGTTATTTGTGTCTTTCGTATGTGAGCCGGGTAAAGAGATACTTGATTAAGTTTTTGGTGTGTTTGTAGGTAAAAGTGGGTGGTAGGCCGAGCGTGCAGGAAGAAGTGTGAGAAAGATGAGCGAAGGTAAGAAGGTATGTAGCGAGCGCTACATAGAGCTTTGAAGAAGAAGAATTTCTCAGGAAGACTCAGGAAGCTTTACGATTCTGTGCCATATCGGGGAGATAGAGTTTAACAAGTGTCTTTGTGACCTTGGGGTAAGTATCAATCTTATGCCCTCGACTGTTTTCCGACAACTTGGGTTGGGAGATCTTAAGCCAATAGAGATGCACCTTCAGCTAGTAGATCAGACAATCAAGCGATCACACAGAATTGTAGAGGATGTTCTTGTCAAGTTTGAACAATTTTATGCACTAGCAGATTTTGTAGTATTGGATTTTGATCCTGACAAGAAATGTCCTCTTTTGCTATATCGCCCTTTCCCCAACACTAGTTGAGCCCTAATCGATGTCAACAGTGGAAAATTGATACTCTATGTTGGTAATGAAAAAGTGGAATACCAGATGGCCAAGACACTACACCACCAAGATGATGAGTACTGCATGTGCATAGCAGCCAAAATGGATAAAGTTTCAGATATGGATGAACAGAAACCCCAGACCTCTGCAGTAATCACCGAGAATGATGGACTCACACCAAATCATCGAGTGGACGATAACATCATAGATGAAGATGCCACCACCATAAAAGTCGATCCAGGATGGGTGCTTCACTGTGGGGCACCTCTCCCCCAACCTCATGTTAAAGAGACTAAAAAGTCAAGCTAATGACTATAAATTAGCATGTTGTGTGTTTTCTTTGTTTTCCATGACTTTGTTTCTATGTTTGTCATTTATGTTTTCGTTGTGTCTCGCAGGCTAAATCTCTCTGGAGTAGCGGTCGCTAACCTTGCATAGCAACTGCTACGCCTGCTCGTGGGAAAACTGAATTTCTTCTGGATAGTAATCGCTGGCTTAGGCAGCAGTCGCTAGCCCTAGGATTTTAGTTTAAACACCCAGAATCCTATGACATCTTCCCCCCTTCCAGTCACTCTTCTTCCCCCCTTCCCTCAAACTCAAATCCCCGTCTCCCCTCTCTAGACTGAATCTCCCTGATTACTCTTCCTCCTCCCAGCCCTCTCTACCATCATCACCAACGTGCCCAGCCAAGCCCAGACCACCTCCGTTGTCCAAAATGCCATTGAAATGCCTAGTCCCTAAGGTGCACGCCTCCAACTTCGATGCTTCTACTAGCTCCAGCAAGCAACTATGACCATCAATGCCTTCTACGGGAGAGGACATATGCGAAAGGTTTGGAGCCACCTTTGCTATTTATGATGAAGTAGAGGGGCACAGGTATGAACGTCTTTCTGGTCTTACCTACCTTACATACTCGACACTTAATTGGGACGATATTGAAACTTTAGGCCTCACTAGGAAGTTGAACAAGGCCCTAGATGTGTTAGGCTGACAGTTGTTCGCAGATAGTGCCATTACTACGCGTGATGATGTGTGCCTCGAATTCCTCTGCACGTTGTATTTTGGGCAAGGTTGCTCAAGCCTTAGAGCCTGGATTTTTGACCAACCGATCACAATCACTAAATAATTGTTAATCAATTTGATCGGTGTGCAGAAAGGTAGTAGCCCGATTGATTTTCCTACTACAGAGGCCTATCATGTGGAATGGTGAATTCTAACGGGGTTCTCATAATTTAAATCACAATCCCCGGCCAAGCTCCTTAAGGAACTTCATATTAGTGTCATCCACAGGTTTATATGCACGGCCTTTAGCGGTCAACATGAGGATAACAGGGTCACTTGGTCTCAGGTGTACATTCTTTATTGTCTGCGTCATAAAATATCTTACATCACATATGGTCTGATATGCGATGTGTTTACCTATTTTTTTCGTAATGCACACCCGATCCATTTTCTCTTGGGCCACATTATCACCGTTCTTACCCAGCATTTTTCCCCCGATAGGTATGCCAAAAAGGAGGGCAAACCCTGTAGTGAGATCACTACTGCCTGCCTTGCCGATTAGAGAATTCTGAAGCGGGTGACCAAAAGGAGGATCACCACATACCAAGTCATCCCCTAGGCTGATCGAAAAACTGTCAAAGACCATATCTATGAGGAGGCCGACACTCCCATCCCGAAGTGACAAGTGGAAATCCACAAGCTATCGGCACGATTGATGAACCTCGAAGTGAAGGTCAATGAGTTGCCACCTCTAGCACTACCCGGTGGAACCAGCAGCAAGCACACAATGAGCTAATGGCCTAACGATAGATTGAGCCATAAGCTCAGTGGCAATGCCTTCACAAAGAGAATGCTTGCCGAGGTGCTGAAGACCAAGCTCGATGGGACTGGCTCTGTGCTAACCTCCCTAGTGCATCACCACCCCCTCCTCCCCAGTTCGACTGATTAGGGAGCACTCTTCACCCTTTCCCTCGTTGTCATTTTTCTTTTTTTTGTTTTTGTTCAATTCTGTCTATTGATGTTTTTGTGTCTATGAGTCGACCCCACATTGAGGACAATGTGTCCAATAAGTGTGAGGGTGTGTGTGCATTGTCCATGCTATGTTTTTGTCATCTGTCTACCTTATATCCATAGTAATACTCCAAAATGAATGCAGTGGGATGGACGACACTTTGTCCTCTCCAGGGTTAAATCTCCTTGTGTCCCTAAACTCTGCCTGTTCTGGATATGCTGGATACTGAGATTATAATTTTTTTCAATTTTTTGTCAAGTTTTGTCTGTGTTGTGCATAGTTGTGTGTTGCATTGTGCATGTCTTATGTTTTTTAGTGCAGTGTGTGACATTTGTACATGATGATAAAACCTTGAAAACTTGTGAACTTAGATCATCGGCCAAATCTTGTCGCTTAGGCAGGAGTTGAACTTGGAACATCTTGACTAGGAGAATGTAGGACTAATACCCTCGCCTATTTAGGTCGATTTTAGCACTAGGTAGACTATACTTGAGAGTATGATGAGTGACCTTGTGAGAATGTTGAACCAAAGGATAGGACAACCATCCTTATTTGTTTATGAGGTGCACACACGATCATGGCAATGAGAGTGTTAAATGATTACTTAGCATAACTCAATAGGTCAGAACATGTCGAGGGCCGTCTTTGTTATGAGCCTAGAGCCTTATAACCAAAAACCCTACGAAATCCCTTGTTTAACCCGTTGAGCTTGAGCCTTTTGTTGAAAATACTATGTGTAAGCTACTATATAAACCTATACTCACCAATTGGGGTTATGGATAGTTAAAGGCCAAACAAAGACTTGACTTGCCAAAGCTCAAAAAGAGAAGAAAAACCTTTGTGTCAAAAGTGAAAAAAGAAAGAAAAAGAAAGTGGAAATGGAAAAAAGGAAAAGAGAAAGAAAAATAAAGAGAAGATTAGACATAGGGTGAGGAATCTAGACTAGATGAGAGTTAGTACATTCTTGTATAAGCTCCTCGGATCAAGTGGTTTAGCTAATGCCCGTACATCTATATCCACCTTTACTCATAGCCCCGTTACAACCCAACCAAAGTCCCTCTTGTGGCATGTTTTGTCTTGTTTTGAGTAGGTGTTAAAGTATGAAGTCTAGCATTCTTAGAGCCCAGAGGTGTGTGCAAGAGATAGGTAGTTGACTACTATATAAACCCCTAGCCCTAGTTAGAAAAGGGCCCCGACTTTTTGGAATACTTTCAGAACTCGTATAGAGTGGCTAGTACAACATTCAGATTCTTTTCAAGACTAAGGTTTCTTATCCCTTGCCATGTCTATGATTATCATCTTGTGTTTATTGCCATGCATAGCGAGTAGTTCTAATGTGAGTGTGATGCCATAATCATGTGATTAATTGCCGTGTCAGATTATAGTCTGAATAATATGCAAAGTAGTTGTCAATTGATGATCTTAATGCATAGATTAGCCTGATCACCTAAACTATGATCAAAATCAACAAGAGTGGACCAGAAGGCACTCGAGTTAGTGGAAGAGTCAATTGACATATTCTTAGGGATTAATGAGCAAAAGCATTTTTTTTCTTTTTTTAGGGTTTTTTTTAATAAAAAGAAAAAAGGATACGAAACCGTCTAAAGCCCACAGCACACCTGCGAACCAACAATCCTGGCCGTCAGGTGGAGCATAATACTCCACACCAGCTAACCAACATGCCCGTAGTCTGGTGGGAGGAGATAGGCTAGCCATCACCCATGCTAATCAAAAACCTGATAGGTAGGGTAGGCAAAACAAACAAACCAAGCCGACACAACCAGAGAAATATTGTTAAAGGACAAACCTGTAGTATGGCTGTCCGGACATATCCCGACCAATGTGGCTAATGAGCGAAGCTAGATAAGAGTGACACCAGCTCGCCTGCGTGAGATGCATTAAAGCATCAGCCACCATATTTCCCTCGCAGAAAATATACGTGATATGGAACTGCATCTGGTCGCAGAGCTATAGTATGCACAGCTAGCGAGACTGCCAACGCCATGGAACCTCTGCCTGTAGGAACTGGAATCATGACAACACATACATGGAGTCCGTCTCCAGCCACAGTTTACGTCAACCATGCGAATGCGCGAACTCAATGGCAAGGATAGTGGCCAGGAGCTCTACCTCAAAGGCAAAGTAGCTCAAGATGGGGTGACTGAAGCAACCCTACACGAAGCCCCTGAAGATGCGAAAGACCCCTACAGAATGACCTTGTCCTAGGACTCCCAACGAGCTATCGTCTGTATTACACTTGAGCCAACCCGGAGGGGGCACCGCCAAGTGACCTCGATGATGCATGGCATATAACCTGGCCTCGGTGCAATACGGAGGTCTTGGAGTAATACCTACTCTCGCTGTGAGGAAAAACACTGGCCTGTGTCAAAAATTGTAGTCTCACTCACCATGCATCAAAATAGCATATGTAATGCCTCCAGATTCTAACGCTGCTCTCTGAAAATGTGTGCATTGCACTCCATCCATAAAACCAGCCTGCGGTCACCACCACCACTCGCCATAAAACATCTACGTGAGGGCTGAACCACTGGCGCATCACCTCTGCGACGAGCTCGACAAAACTCATGAAAGGCCACCACTGAACCCCAAGTAGCCCAAAGACAAACCTCCAAAAGGCAGCTACAATCAAGCAGCTAGTCAATACATGATCTAGTAACTCAGCCTCGGCCATGCAAAGACAATACATACTCAGGCCAACAAAGCCCCAATGAGTTATGACTTATGTGGTAGGGAGAGCCTCGAGAAGGGCCCGCTATAAAAAAGGGACGTCCGCGAAGGGATCACCACATCCCAGATTTAGGAACCCTAATGAACAGGTAGGTGGGTGGGGCACAGGTGATTGTATGTAGCCCTAGAGGTAAGGACTCCATCTCGGGCATGGACCCTAACCGTCTTGTTATTGCTCGGAGGTCCAAGTCTATGTCTGTAGATGTCCTGAATGATCTCTGGAAAAGCCTTGCAAAAATTCTTGTGTAGGTGCCAGCATCTGTCCTACCAATAGTCGGCCACTATGAAAGTGTAGCGCGAATAAAGGCACTTTAGAAGCCCAACTCTCTCAGCAATCACGTATCCCAGCCAGTTGTCCAACCAGAAGTTGGCTGAGGAATCCTCCCCGACCAACACCGAGATGATCGGACAATGTTTGGAAGGCAGCTCCTAACTCCTCGTATGATAGATGAACGCACATGTCACCACGATGTCGTGTCCCCCATATCAATCATCTAGTCCTAAATACAGTCCCAGTAGCTATCTGAATCATGCAATATAGACCAAGTGAATCGGCTTAGGAAAGCCTGGTTTACCTGTCTGATAGACCAAAGTCCCAATCCGCCCTCCTCTCTCGAGGCACAGACGCGGTCCCAAGACACCATGTAGGAGGCCCGAAAATGGATGTCTCCAGTTTATACAAAGTTCCTTATGCATGTGTCGACCTGCTCCAATAAAGAGACCAGCCACTGATTACACCATCATAGAATACGTCAGTGAGCTCTAAATGACTGTTTGCACTAGGTAGGCCTGCCATGTCATAGATAGAGAGGATCCCTTCCATCGGGCAAACTTGTCGATGATGGAGTCAGCAATACCCTGCAAGTGGCCACGACGAGGAGGACCATAGAATAGAGGAACACCAAGATAAGTAAATGGGAGCTGACCTACTGAGATACCCAGTTTGTCTAAAAGCCCTCCTCACCAACGAGCTATCAAACTCTCACTGAGATAGACTTGGGACTTCGTCGAGTTATAGTGCTAACCCGAGACTGCCGCATAGTCCTACAAAACACGTAGCAATGTGCATAGTTGGCCTTAAAGGCTTGCCCAAAAATGATGACATTGTCCGCATAAAGCATGTAAGATGAGAAGGCACTACTGCGACCTACCTGAAAACCTATAAATGCCCCCTAAACCACAGCTCGCAGAAGTATACGACTAAATATCTCCTCAGTGACAATGAATAGCAGTGGGGATAATGGGTCACCCAAGTGCACCCACTGCGAGCAGCCAAAGTAGCCTGTTGGGACCCCATCCACCAAAATTGACAACCTGGCCGAGTGCAGAATACTGACTACCATCTCCCCAAACTCCCCAGCAAAACCCCAGGCACGGAGTACCGCAGTCAGAAAATCCCAGCAGAGAGTATAAAAAGCCTTCCGTATATCCACCTTGATGGCCATATTGCCACCACTCCGTTGTCTACTAAGGCAGTTAATACCCTCTCAGGCTAGAGCCATAAAGTCGTAAATCCTATGCCCTAGTACAAACCCAAACTGATGATAAGAGAGTAAAGAGGCAAGGATCATACCGAAGCAGGAGGCCAAAATCTTCGTCACAAGCTTGTAGACGAAGTTGCCCAACACAATGGGCCTGTAGTCCTCCACCCACTGGGCTCCCTGGATCTTCAAGATCAACACCACAAAATTGGCGTTGAGCCCTATTGGAAGACATTTGAAGGTAAAAAACTCTTACACTGCATGTACCACATCTAGGCCAACAATCTCCCATGCTATCTGAAAAAATTGCCCATCAGAACCATCTAGACCAGGGGCACTATCGGAACTCATACCAAAGACAGTGTGGCGTACCTCTTCTGATGATGATACTTGAACTAGCTCCATGTTCTGGTCCTTCCGAACACAGCTCTGTAGTAGGGCTCAAGTGGGCCTATTACCATCAAATCTAGTGGAGGGGCCGAATCTTTGAACATCTGGCAGTAGTAAGAGATGATGTGCTCTCTGATCTGGTTAGGATCCTCCGATAGCTGACCGTTAATTAACATCGATGAAATACCCAGATAGCTCTTGCAGATCTGCACACTATAATGAAAAAAGGTAGAGTTCTGGTCTCTGTCTCGGACCAAGAATTCCGTGTCTGCTGCCTCAAAAAGGTACTCTATTGCTCTAACACAACATTGTACTCCCTGAGTGCCTCCATCTCCTCGATGACCCACTTCTCCTGAGGCCCCTCTGACTCAATCCGCCTCTGTACTGCCTCAATCCTGGTCTCCGCAGCCACCAAATTCTGCCTGACATCACCAAAAACCTCATTGTTCAAAGAAACCAGCACTCACTTCAACTGATGCTGTTTGCCTATCATGAAAAGAATCGCAAAATCTGCCACTGCCTGTACTGGCTAAGTTTGTTGCACCAATGCCAAAAAATCTGTATGCGAGGTCCATATTGCCTAAAAGTGGAAAGGCCGGGCCTCAAAGAACACCACCCTCCCTGCACTCTAAGACGATAGGCCTGTGATCTGAAGTATTTCAGAGTAGGGCCCAACACCACACCAAATGCTAGATGAACTCTAGGGAGACCAATGCTTGATCCAACTTGGACTCCATATAACCCGCCATCCTCCTATTAGAAAACGTGTACTGTGCAACTGTTAGTAGGATGTCCATCAGTTCGGCATAGCTGATGTACACCTGAAAATTGATGCAGGACTAGGCTACAGGCAGAGAGCGGCTCATCCTCTCATATGCCCTCAGGACAGCGTTGAAGTCCCCAATCAACATCAATGGTCCTGATGACAGTATCATCAAATCATCCCATAAAGCCCGACATCTATAATATCTGACGTGCGCATATACAAAACCTAAAAGAACTGAGTGGTGAAGCCAAGGAGTCTGACATACTACTACCTGTGAAGTACAGAGGACGATATCGAGTTGTAGAACCTCTGGTTGACTGGTGAGCACCCAAAGGTTAGGGGTCCTCACCCCTCTATCCGTAACTCCCACAAGTCTGTAACTGAGTAAAGACTAAAACTGATCATGAATGGAATCAAAAGGTACCATAGGCTTAGTAATAGCCACCCAAGATGGTCTGTGGCACAAATAGTGCTCCCAAAACTAGGTATAGGCATGTGCAAACCCGATACCCCAAATATTCTAGTATAGAATATTTATGGGCCCCGCGGGGGTTGAGATGTCTATGTCATGCCCTTTAGGTACATGAATCTGGCTCTCGTGAGTGGCGGTCGGTGCTTCTCCTCAGGACTCTCCTCAGCAGAATCTGCCTAATTCTGGTCTCCTACTGTCTAGCCCAACTAGTGTCGAGGCTCTGACAAATCCTCAACCTCAATAATCTGTATGTTAAGCGTACAGAGAATAGGCATAGTTCCCTCCTTGAGCCCAACCTACTCTGCTTTAATCTGCACTGTGCCCCAAACTGGATGACCCAAAGTCAGATCCTCTACTCGAGTCTTGTCTCTGTTTATCGACTCTTCTAGATCAGGCCTGAGGGCTATCTATCGAACTCTATACTAAATCCCTCGTCTCTATCCATACCACCCTCTCCGGGTTCTCACGTACTGACTCAGTCCTTGTCTCTCCCAAACTTCCAGGGTCAACCATGTCCTACTGAGACGGCTCCCATACTGAAGTAGCTGCCCGGACTTCAGCCAGATCTGCAGTAGCTCCTCTCAACTCCTCTGTAGTTGTCTCAACATCAGCAGTCGCCTCCTGTGCCTCGTCCTCCTCTAATGCTACAAAGGCATTCCCTATTGTCAGCTAGGTAGAAGAACCTACCACCGCTAGGGGGAAAAAGGTTGTATGATTTGGACTGTCCAAAATCCTATGGCATGTGGGCTCCAACTATTGCCTCGTACGAACTTGTCCCTCTGGGGCTGGCTCTGCCTGGTCCCGAGTCTCTGTCGCTGTAGAACTCTCTACTTTCCCCTTCGTCGTAGCAAGGCACTGGCAGGCACTATAGATATAACCCCGTGCCTTACAGTAGGAGCAGATAATGGGGGCATCCGGATATTGGATCTCAATCTTAACCTCGCCATACTTGAGAACAAAACTGACCATAGTGGGTACTCAGCAGCCGGCTCCAGCTCAACCAAAACCTGCACCTGAATCCCATTCACCCTATCTAGGGCCACTGTATCTAATCTGAATGGCCTGCCCACTATCTTTGCTAACCCAAAGACGATCTCTGGCATGATGTGCTCGCTGCTCAGCCCCACAAGCCAAATCCAAACTCTGCTCAAAGACTGCTCCTACTTGGTGGGTTTGAAGAACGGTTTCCATTGCTGGAGGAAAATCCTACCTGTCTACAGCTTCCAGCTACTAGATGCCCAGATCTGTGCCTTATCTGCTAGAATAATAAAGTGGTAGCAGTAATAACCCATCCCAACCGAAATCATGCGCCAGGTAGAGGTACCCCAAAGTCTCGTCAGCTCACCCCGCAAAGTAGCAGATATCACAGGCTTAGTACTCATAGGTAAAACTAAGCGACTGATAAAAGCGTGGGTCCTAAACTAATGGCAAGTACAGGAAAGGGACAAGCCAATGACAAGTGTCGGCTTCCCAGCATTCAATATAGGGTCCGAGGCAGTACCTGAATAGGTCCAACTCCCAAGATGAGATCATGCTAGGGCAGTATAGGAAGGGTGCATAGCTACTAGGGGGACTGAGTGAATGCCGTGGCTGACTGTAAGGTTGACCCTGCTCGCAGTGGCTCCTGAGCCAAACTATTAACCTGTGCCTGCGGCTAACGGCTAGCTCTCGCAACAGCTTCCCTGATCACCTGCAAGGTGTCCTGCGGAATATCAAGCTGTGCACACTATCTCACAAAAGACTCATCCAGAGAAAAAGGTGTCTGAGCAGCATTGGGAGGGATAGAAAATCCCCTGGTCCTGGGGTCAAGCGCAACATCTCGGGTGGGAAGCGGACAGGACCCTTGCACTGGCAGACTATAGACTCCCCCCGTAGTTAGGGCTTCTAGTGGATCAACAACTGTCCAGTCATGCGACCATCAACCAACCTGGGAATCTGCATGTACAGTAATAACATCAATAGGTGTACTATCTGAGGCAATGACAATTGGGTCCGCTAGGATAATAGTTGAAGGGATAGAAACTCCCCTCACAATGGGGACGTTGTTCAGACCCAAAGTAGGCTGAGAACTAGTCCTCTGCAAATGCTGACTATGGACTCCCCCTGCAGCTGAGGTCTCTCTCCTCAAATCGAGCTCTACAACTCTCAACAAACTGGCCACAGTGGGTGATGTCTATGTTGCTATAAGGTTAGTACATGAATAAGACAAGACAGCAGTAGCTGACGGTGTAGGAAACTCATGAGAAGAGACAGAAACTCCCCTTACTCCGGGGATAAGGTCCAGACTGGGAGAAGTCTGAGAAGCAGTCCCCTGTACTAGCATACAGCAGAGTCCTCCTGCAGTTGAGGCAGTTGCATGATCCAAGCCAATCATCTCAATGCCTACCAAAAATTTGGCATGACTCATTCGCTCGATGTCCAATCCAAGCCTGGGCTCAGTGCCTATCATAGTCAAAACATCAATCCTAGGCACACGAATATCAATAGTAGGCTCAGTGCCCAAACTCATCACAATATCAGTGCTAGCAGGCCTAATAAAATCAAAACCAGTCATAGGGAAAGACATTTCCTTAGAGTTGGGATCACAGCTCGTCGCATATGGATAAAAAGTCTGTGATCCTAAGGTAGGCAAACTGTAGATATCCCCTATATTTAGGACCTCAAGCGAGGAATGACTAGGCTAATCAATCTGAGTTGAGTACACTTGCAAAAGATGAACAAAGGTAGGCCATCATTGGATCAACTCGGGTGATCGAACCTGGCACCTACTTATAGCGAGTCCCGACGTTATATGTATGGAATTGTATGGCACTAGATGGCCATGCTACATAAATCTCGAACAACTTAGATGCCGAAGGGGCAGGGCATGGGTGGCTGGGCTGTAGAGGCTCGGCCTGAGCTAGAGGTTGAGACCCCTCCATCGGAAAGGGCACAACAGTGGTGCACGATGGAGCGACAAGAGGAGGCACATATAGACTCGTAAACAAAAGGGTGTGGTTCTCCAAGACCATGCCATTTTGTTTTGTTTGTTTTAATGAGCGAAAGCATTAATCACTAGAATAACCTGTTAGAAGGAATCGTCATAATTAAGGTTGATTTGGTCATAAGCCTATTTAATGAGCGGAAGGGTTAATTAGTAACTTAGTTCTTTACGATCTTAGTTTTGTCAATCTAATGAGCAGAAGTGTTAGGTAGATGCCTTAGACAACTCCAGGTACTAGTTAGAGCGTCATAAGACTTCTAACCTTGACACTGGCAATTAACACATAAAGGCATTGCACTCCAGTTTATCTCCATTGTTGAAAACCCTCTTCTTCTACATTTGTCTTCATTTTATTAGATATCACCCTTTCTCGTGTTTAAATAACTATCACTTGCAGGGTATCGCTGACTCTATTATCAGCAAGTTTGCTCGGTGGAAGGGGTCCTCCTTATCTATGGTCGGTCGTGCTTGCTTGGTGCAAACGGTCATCTTGAGCTCACTGACGCACTCGATGATGGTATATTAGTGGCCGATCTCACGCTTGCAGCAGGTTGATGCGTGCATGAGGAACTTCATTTGGACAGGGGACATCCATAGTCGGGCCTCTTGCACGATGTCTTAGGATCGAATTTGTGCCCCACGAGAGGAGGGCGGGCTGGGTCTCTGCTCTATCAGACAGGTGAACCAGGCTTTTCTGAGCTGGCTCACCTGGTCCATTCTGCACAGAGAGGCCAGTTACTGGGCTTGTATTCGGGATCGGTTGATTGACAGGGTCAACACAACGCTGCGGTGATATGTGCAGTCCTCTATTCAGCGCAGAGTTCAGAGTTGTTTGCCCGATATTGTCCAATCGTCTAGGGTGTTGGTTGGGGAGGACTCCTCAGCCAACTTCTGGCTAGACAACTGATTGGGCTTTGTGATTGCTGAGAGAGTGGGGTTGCCAGAGCACCTCTATCCACGATGCACTTTTACGGTGGCCGATTACTAGTAGGACGGATGTTGGCATCTGCATAGGAGTTTCTGTAGGGCTTTTCCTATGATCATTCAGGACATCTGCCGACACAGGCTTGGCCCCCCGAGCAGCGATTGGATGATTTGGGTCCATGCTCAGGATGGCGTACTCACTTCTAGATCGGCTTATGATCATTTATACCCATCACACCTACCTGTCCGATGGGGATCATGGATTTAGGGTGCTGCTATCCCACTGTGGCGGTCGGTGTTTCTCTGGAGGGCCATCCTCAGGGCTCTCCCCACTACAGATGTCATAACTCGCTGGGGTTTTGTTGGTCCGAGCGTGTGCTGTCTGTGCATGGCAGAGGCTGAGTCGCTAGATCATCTGTTGACCTGCTGCCTGATCGCAGCTGCCTTTTGGAGGTTTGTCTTTAGCTTATTTGGGGTTCGGTGGTGGCCTTTCTTGAGCATTACCGAGCTAGTCACAGAGGTGATGCAGACACGGTTCAGTCCTTAGGTGGATGTTCTCTGGCGAGTGTCAGTGGTCACTGCGGGCTGGCTGTTATGGCAGGAGCGCAACGTGCGTATTTTCAGAGCACAGCGACAAAGTCTGGATGCACTACTTGTTCTCTTCCATCGCCTGGTGGGCGAGACTACAATCTTTGACTAAAGTCAGTGTTTTTCATCGCAACAGGAGCAGTCTCTACTCCGGGACATCTGTATTGCGCCAAGGCCAGGTCGGGCACCGCGCATCGTCGAGGTTACTTGGTGGTACCCCCTTTCGGGCTAGCTCAAGTGCAATACGGATGGTAGTTCGCTGGGCACCCCGGAGTAGGGTCAATCCGCGGAGGTCTTTCGTACATCCTGAGGCTTTATGCAGGGTTGTTTTAGCCACCCAATCCTGAGCTGCTTCGCTTTTGAGGCAGAGCTTCTGGCTGCCATTCTTGTAGTGGAGTTTGCGCATACGCATGGATGGCACAGACTGTGGTTAGAGATAGATTCGATGTATGTGCTATCGCGATTCTAGTTGTCGGAGGTAGAGGTACCCTAGCGCTGGCGGTCTTGATGGCTCCGCATGTTACGGCTCCACGATCAGATGCAGCTCCACATCACACATATTTTCTGCGAGGGAAATATGGTGGCTGACACTCTGACTCATCTCACGGAGGCTGGCTAGTGGCATTCTTACCCGGCTTCACTCATCAACCACATTGGACGCGATATGTCTGGGCAGCCCTATTACAGGTTCGTCCCTTGACGAGATTTTTTGGCTGCTACTAGGCTTTGGTTTTTGCCTGCCCTGACTGCCAAGCTTGTTGGCTAGCATGGGTATAGGCTGGTTTTCGCTCTCCCGCCTGACTACCAGACTTGTTGGTTAGCTAGTGTAGAGTAGTATTGCCCCGCCCGACGACCAGGATTGTTGGTTCGCAGGTGTGTTGTGGGCCTGAGACTTTTTTGTATCCGTTTTTTATTTTATTTGATGGGAGTTCTTGAAAAAAAAATAATTGTCACTTTTATTACATAAATTTTACTTTTGGGTTTTGCGTCCAGTTCTCAGTTTGAACCTTAATTATCTACTATACTATTTGATAGTACGCTAAATTCACCCCATATTTTTAGCATATCAAGTTCCTTCAAGTTCCTTCAAGTTCCTTACAAGGTCTAACAATGGTAAACCAAGTTTTCTTCCGAAGATGAGAGTTATTGGGGTAAATTTTGCAAAATATCTAAGAACTTTTAAAGAAAGCCAAACATTGACTTTAATGCAAGTTTTTTCCCACTTTAAAAGGTGCAAAAAATTAAGCGATGAAATAAACTATTTAAGCCAAAATGGACCCAAAACATGGCTTCAAATTTGGCCAACTCAAAAAGGATAATCATTAGCAATTTAAACCCACAAGGGAGAAAAGGACTGTAGCAAGTGAGTTTTAGATCTAGAGAACGATTGAAGCAAAAGAGGGTCCACCCATGGAGCCTCCCCCTAAGGATCCGATGGTTCCGCCTCTCCTTGTTGCCACACCCCCAAGAGGGGGAAGAAAGTGAAGACAACCAACGAATCCAGCGCTTCTCAACGAACTCAGCAAGCACTGGCAATCTCCACCCAACCGGAGGATGAAAGGAGGAGGAAGCTCATCTTCAAGGATGCCACCATGGGGGGTATAGAAGAAAACCCAACCAATGGCAGTGACCAGGTCTTCCATTTCGATCCCAAGGAGGAGGTGTCCAGCGAATCAGAAGATGAAGAGGAAGAGGATTCCCCGTGTCCAACGATCTGAGTTACGAAAGAGGAGAAGATTGCCATGTGTCTGCTATGGAGGAAAACCTTAATTATTAAGGTACTGGATTACAAAATCTCCTTTGTGTATTTAAGAAGAAGGCTGGCACAGCTGTGGGGGTTTCCTTTGGACTTTCCATTAGTGGAGCTTGGGCATGGGTTTTACTTAGTTAAACCCACTTGTGATGAGGAGTATTATTGGATCCTAACCAAAGGGCCATAGATGATTGCAGATAATTATGTGACAGTTCAACGCTGGGTGCCCAATTTTGATCCGGAGACTGCAACCACGAACAAGGTTGTAGTCTGGGTTCGTGTTCCTAACCTAGCAATGGAATATTATCACCCCCAATTTCTCCACAGCCTAGCGCATAGAATTGGAAAGCTGATTCGTATTGATACTTCTACTGAGGAGTGCACAAAAGGGAAATTTGCTAGACTCTGTGTCGAGGTGGATCTTACAAAACCACTACTTCCATCTTTTCAGGCATGTCGTCGGTCTCACCGGATCTAGTATGAGGGCCTGCACCAAATTTGATTCAAGTGCGGTAGATATGGACACAGTATTCATGGTTGCCTTGCTTCAAATGAAGACGATCAAGGGAGGATCAACGAGGAGCTACCAAAGGAAACCAATGAGCCTGCAAAATAGCCGTGCAAGCTGGGAGTGGCAGATAGGTATGGGGATTGGATGGTTGTTCAGAAAGGACCAAGAGGCAGGCGTACACCTTGGAGTGGAAAGCAGACTGAAACCAAGGGCCATGGAGCATCCAAACCTGCGGTAATCAAGGAATATGCAAAAGGAAAAGAAAAAGTGGAACACCTACCAAATTTGGGTTCTCAGTTTGACGTGCTAGCTAATAAAGCAAGTTCGGAGAAGGGTGAGAACTCCAACAGAACCCAAGAAGAAGTCCGCAAGGAATCTGCTAAACCCAATGCGACACAGCTAGGGAATGGCAACTCCTATGAGATAACAGATAAGGCACATCATATTGAGTCAACAAAGAAGTCAGACTTTCATGCTGGTACAGGGGAGAGACAAGGCAAGAAAAGGGAAAGCCTAGCAAAGAAACAAGGAATGAAAAAGTCAAATGAAAGTGGTTCCAGTACTCTAGTAGGGGTAAGCTTTCTTCGAAGAACCAACCAGCCAGCAAAATAGTCGATGAGTAACCAGAAAGAGTCAGGGCGACGTGGTGAAGAGAAAAGTCTTACTCAAGATTCTCAGCTATCGACTAAAACAACATCCACAACCCCAATTCAAGCCAATTCCTCTCCTTCTGTGGTTCAGGGAACTCTTCTTGATCCTAGAATGGACCTTCGAAATGGGACGGAGAATAGGTTTTCTTCAACTCCTGATTACAGTTTTGGTAATAACGAAGACCCTCAAGCCTGCCTCGATAGACCGACGGGAAAATTTTAGGGTTGTAAACCTGAGTGTTGATTGATTAGCATTGTTTGGTTGTATTCATCTACTAGATAAGTTGTTATGAGTATTCTTATTTGGAACTGTCAAGGGGCTGCAAGTACCAAGTTCAAAGCCTCGATTAAGGAATTAGTGCGGAGGCATCGACCCGATGTCGTGGTTCTAGTGGAGACGTAGATATTGGGCCAGCGAGCAGAACTGCTTGCTAAATCCTTAAGCTTTTCTAAAGTGATTCAATCTCCGATGCAGGGTTTTTCTGGGGGGATTTGGGTCATGTGGAGGGAGTTGGCAATATCAATAAAGGTGTTGAATGTTGATAGACTGTTCATCCATATGGAGATAAGGCATACGGAGGGTGCACAGTGGTACTTTACAGTAGTCTACGGCCACTCTAGAGCACAAATAAGGGAGGAGTTGTAGGCTAAGCTAAGACTAATTGCTGCGGAAACTCAGGATCCCTGGATTGTTGCTGGGGATTTCAATGTTTTCCTTCCATCAGATGGGAAAATTGGGGGAGCACCGATCAAGGGAACGAAACACATCAAATTCAATTCTTGGATTGAAGATTGCGGATTGCTTGATTTAGAATTTGTTGGAACTAAATTTACTTGGGTTCGTGAGAGAATACATGAACCTCTGGATCGCGGCCTGGCAAATGTAGCTTGGAGATTGCTATTTCCAGAAGCAAGGGTGAATCATCTACCTAGATGGAAATTCGACCATTGTCCCCTACTGATAAGTTTTAGTTCTCTTCCACAGCTAGCACCGAATAAAAGACTCTTTAGATTTCAGGCAGCATGGCAAGCTGACCAGAGATTCCCGGAATTTGTGAAGAATTCTTGGGATTCAGACCAACCTCTTCTAGTTGCTTGCTCAAGTTTTACGAAAAAGGTTATAAACTAGAATTGGAACATCTTGGAAATGTGTTCAGGAGAAAGGACCAACTACTGAAGCGTGTCGGGGGCATTCAAAAAAACATTGAGAGACAACCCAATTCTTCCTTGAGGAAACTTGAACGAAGGCTAAAAGATGAACTAGAGTCTACGCTAGAACAGGAGGAGATGATTTGGCTACAAAAATCAAGAAAAGATTTTTTAACTAAGGAGATCGTAATACGCGGTTCTTTCATGCTTCCACAGTTGTGAGGAGGAAAAGAAATAGAATAGAAGCTTTGAAGGATGACAATGGAGTGTGGATTACTGAAGAAGCTGAGCTAAAAAAGATGATCAAATATCATTTTCAGAACCTATATTCAGAAGAGCTGAGGGAACGACCAGAGGGTAGTTATCCGAATCTGTTTTGCCCGCTTTCTAAGAAGGAGGGAGAGGTTCTTTCTACGATTCCACTTGAAGAGGAAATGAGGCGCACCCTTTTCAATATGAATCCACTCAAGTCACCAGGCCCAGATGGCCTCCATGCCTTGTTTTTTCAAAAGAATCGGTAAGTGGTGAAGGGTAACTTGGTGCAGTTTGTACAGAAAGTGTTTGATGGAGCTTGGTCCCCAGATATTGTTAACAATACAACATTATGTCTTATTCCTAAGGTGGAGCACCTTCAATCACCGGCAGATTTTAGACCAATTAGTCTATGTAACATTGCCTTAAAGGTGGTAACCAAGTTGATAGCAAATAGACTATAAGGTCTCATGCCACAACTAGTTACCGAAAATCAAACCAATTTTGTCCCAGGCCGCCATATAACAGAGAATATTATTATAGCACAAGAACTAGTCCACACAATGAAGAATCATCGCAAAGGGAAAGGTATCATGGCTATAAAGGTGGATTTAGCAAAGGCCTATGATCATTTAAGTTGGAGCTTTATTCGGGAGACATTAGAGATGATAAGGATTCCTGATAAGCTGATAAATACTATCACAGAGTGTGTGACTACAACTTCCTTCCAAGTTCTATGGAACGGGGAAGTAACAGAGAGTTTTAAACCAAAAAGGGGGATTAGATAAGGGGATCCGCTTTCACCGTATCTTTTTGTCCTGTGCAAACAAAAGAGTGGAAACCATTTAATGTCACTAGACATGGTCCTATGATGTCCATTTATTCTTCGCTAATGATATGCTCCTATTCTTAGAAGCAAACTACTCTCAAGCGGATGTTGTTTTGAAGGTGCTTGACGATTTTTGTATTATGTCCAGGCAGATGGTTAGCAAACAGAAAATTAAGGTCTATATGTCCAAGAGCGTGTCTAGATCATTGGCAGAAGATCTTGCTCATCGTCTAGGTTTCTTCCTAACTACTAACTTGGGGAAGTACCTGGGAATGCCACTTCTCTACGATAGGATGTCTAAAAGTACATATAGCTTCATCTTGGACAAGGTGTATTCTAAGCTAAAAGGATGGTGTGCGGACAAACTTTCCTTTGCTGGTCAAGCTGTGCTTTCCCAATCAGTCCTAACTGTATTACCATCCTATGCTATACAAACAACGAAATTGCCGATGGGAATATGTGATGGGGTGGAAAAGATTCAACAAAGTTTTTTGTGGGGCTCTACTATCGACTAGTGAAAGATCCATTCTATCGGTTGGAAGATAGTGTGCTCTCCTAAGAATCATGGAGGTCTTGGGTTTAAAAGCCTTCGACGACAAAACCTTACTTTATTGATGAAATTGGCATGGAATCTACTAACTAACAGAAGAGCTCTCTGGGCGCGAGTTCTCTGGTGCAAATATGTTAAGCAGGAGACACTCATCCTATGTGTGTCGTCTAAATCATCAAGTTCCCCACTATGGAAGGCCTTGGTTGCCTTATGGCCGAAGATGCTACAAGGTCTACAATGGAATATAGGGAATGGTGAGACAATCCAGTTTTGGCATGATAAGTGGTTGGTTGGTTTCGAGAACTTGGCTCAATTGTGTATCTCATTGATCCCTAATTCAATACTGCACTCGAAATTGTCTGAGTTCGTGGATGAGGCTGGAAACTGGGACTAGAGTTTGATCACCCCATACTTACTTGCTACTGTTATTCTTTCCATTGTAGGTTCCCCAGTACCAAAACAAGAAAGGGGACTTGATACATTCAGGTGGGGAAAGTTGAAGGATGGGCGATTCACCAGAGCGTCAGCCTACGAGCTATTGCAAGAACCTGCAGTTGACAATAATGCTCGGCAATGGGATAAATTGTGGCGATGGAAGGGTCTGGAAAGATTGAAAAAACTAGCTTGGATGGCTGGGCACGGAAAATTAATGACCAACAGCCTTCGGAGACATCGACAGCTAATGCAGGTTGCTTCTTGTCCGTGCTGCAATAACAATGATGAGACATGCTTGCATGCTCTTAGAGATTGTAATCTCGTTTCTCACATCTGGCCAAAATTGCTAAGGATTATTGGGTTTAACATAGCAGATTTCTTTAGTCTCAATCTTAATGACTGGATAGATTCTAATCTATCAAGGGGAGCCGATTGGATTACTACCTTTCTGGTGGCAATTAATGCTATTTGGAATTGGCGCAATGGGATTGTTTGACAGAATGGAGAGAGTAGATCGAAGGACCAGTTTCTTTATATACTTGGCAGAATTAAGGAAATACAAACGGCAACTTTGGCAGCTAAAAGTATGCAAATATGGCCTAACAAATTGGTGACTCTTGTTGGTTGGGAGGCACTGAGCCGTGAGTAGGTGAAGTTGAATATGGATAGGGCTAGAAGAGGCGCAAGTAACCATGCTACAGCAAGAGGTGTCATCAAGGACAGTAAGGGCGAATGGATGGGAGGATTTGCAAGCAATCTGGGAGAGTGTTCAAGCGTCGTAGCTAAATTCTGGGGGGCATTTTAAGGATTGGAATTGGCCTAGGCAGCTGGTCACAAGAAAGTTATATTGAAAGTTGATTCCAAAATAGTCGCAAATACTGTTTCTGCAGAAGGTTTACCTACCACCGCACAATCTCCTCTTATGATGGATATAAAAGAGCTTATGAATAGAGAGTGGAGAGTTCGGGTATGCCATGTGTATAGGGAAGCTAATAGCTGTGCTGATTGGTTAGCCAACCTAGGTTTTGAATTGCCTGTTGGATCCCATGTTTTTAGCATTCCTCCACTCGGATTTAGAGATATCTTGTTAAGGGACCTCAGTGACGTCTCGTTTCTGAGATCGATTGTAACATTATCTTGATGGAATGAATTTCTGCAACGGGGCACCTTAGTCCCTCGTCTTCAACCAAAAAAAAATTTGGCCAACTCGTCTGACATTCTTAACAGAATTGAATCACAATAATGAACTCATCTTATTCCCTTTTAGACTCCAAATTTAAAGAAGATGATCATAACAAAATTATATCCCTAGATGTCTTCTTTCCAAAGCTATCTCACTCATCTCCATTGGACTTTGGATGACACAGTTATCAACATTTAAGTTGCAAGGGGTCAATCTTGCCCACGTCTTCGAGATCCTGATCAATCACCATTCTTCTTGGCCAATTTGATTGCCTTTTCCACAATCATAAGTGCACAAAAACCCTCTTATTGATTTCACTCCTACAAATAAATATATAAGAAACATAATTAAAATTACAAGGCATCACTAAAATAAACAATGTACAATATATGATACTATGTTAATGCATATCAAACAAAGATTCTAGAACCAATGGAAAAATGACTCTAAAATATACAAAAAGAGTGTTTATGCACTCATCACACCCTTACACTTAGATCATTACTTGTCCTCAAGCAAAGCTCAACGGTGGAAAACAAAAACAACTTCACACAATAAGGAAACCACAACAAGAAAAAACTAGGCAAGAATAATTCATGATTTGACTACCCTTAAAATCTCAAATTTATATTAAATGACCATGCCACAAGCTAGCTAATTCATCAATCAAAACACAAAGAGTAAGAATTTGTAAACACCTCACTACTTAATTATTTAGCCAAGTGCTCACACTATATAAAAGACATTAGAATTTTGACCACTTAAAGATTCAAATTTTTTTTTCTCTCAACCAGTAATTGGTTAACTTCATATGAATTGCATACTTTGCTGATATCTTTCAAAGTATCTTACGTTGTACTCAATAATATCTCAAAGTCATATGATTGCTCATGATCAGGTGATGGCCACTCAACTACAAAAATCCCCAACAGTTTAACCCATATTAACACTAAGCTACTAACTAAACCCAATACAAATCATCCCTAACATATGCAAATTTATACATCCTCAAATTTGATGACCAAAGGTAGGGAGGTTAGTGGATATAAGGCTTAAAGTTGGTTTACTTATAATATATCAAAGAATGGATAGGTTTAATAGGTTAAAAAAATTAATATAGGGATTTTTGGCTCTAAAGCTCTACGCAATGTCAAAGAAATTGTCACCATCATCCCATTAACATCCTCATAACTAAGACTATATCAAGTACTAGCAAGATACCTCAATCAATAAGACTTACGTATGCACCTCATGAATGTATATAGATGGTTGCCTCCTACTTCAGCTCAAAGTTCCTCACAAGGTTCAAGCCTTAACCCTCTAGTCTAGTCTCATAGACCACTAGTATAAACAACCAAGAGTGATGTTCATAAATGTTTATAATCTCTGTGCTGAAAATCATTAAGGAGTGTGAGAATCTTGTAACACAAATTTAATGATTTTGAGGGGGGCAATTTTTGAAAATTCATGTCAAATCTTTACCAATACAAGACACCTAGAGCTAAACAGATATAGGATTCTTAAATGGAATCCTCCTCACACTTGAAAGACACATTGTCCTTAAGGTATAGAAAGAACTAAGACATCTAAAAAAAACTAAACAAGCAATACAATGACCATGAAGTATGAACAATAATTAAACATCAAAATCACGAAGATAAAACATCATCACAAAAAAAATTAAAAGACAAGAAAATAATTAATTAAATAAAGATAAAGTTTAGGAGACTCCTTAAGTTCTGAAGTGGAGATGGTAGTGGTGGAGGGATATTGTATCCTAAAAGCTCAACCATTTGCCAAATTTAGTACTCTTGATGACATAGCTCCCTGATCATATGCACAAACCAAAAATCTAAGGTATCCATATTGTCCTACTTTTACTTTTCTGCTGAGAGTGGCCCACGATTTGATTCTTTCCTTGTTGTTTCATCGTCATAATAATAATCTTTGGCTCTGGCTCTGTGCAATGGTCAACATTTTCTTTTCTCTGTATTTATAAAATACAAATATCTCATATTAGAGTAAACAATCTTGGATCTTTTCTACCTATCTAGAGAAATGTAGGTGATCTTTTGTTCTAATGATTGAATGCGCGTGTAATATGCATGCTAATAAACAAAGTTAGAGTAGTAATCACATGCCTAGAGGTAAATTTTTGGGCATCTTTCTTGTCATTTGATCAAAAATTTTAAAGATTTCTGAAATTGTGTCAAACTTTGATTATGTCTCTAAATAATATAAGATAAATAGTTAACATTTTTTTAATCTTATTGTTTGCTATTTTGCCAAATAGTGAAGTGCGCATGAATTTATGAAACACTAGCAATAGACCACCTCTAAGTAAACCATTTGGAGAGTTCTTCTCAAAATGATGAAATTGAGAAAGCGATCTCCAAAAAGTATGCAGGTCAAAGTGCTCAAGCATAGAAAATCTACCATTCTCAAATCTAAAAGCTTGACACATAACATCCTTATCAACAACATATTCAAAATCTTTTAAACAACACCTAAACTTAGTTCTTTCATTGTTTACAAATTTGAAAGTAGTGTAAAATTTACATACCAAATTTTCAATTGTAGGCAAGGTGTGAACATAAATTTGGTCCAACTAAGATGTAAAGAAATGCATTCATTTTATGCTGAATTTTCATATCAGTCAAAAAGTTAGGATCAAAATATGAATTCAAAGACCATGAAATAGCAGAGAGAAGGAAACTTTTCACCTTTTTGTCTACCCATTTACAGTGCTAGATGCCATACCCAATGGATGCAATTTTATTTTGGGCAAAATTAGGGTTCTAAGTTATAATTTGAGGATTTGTATTTCGGAAAGACCTACTGTGTGGTTTTGGTTTTTGGGAAGAGAATAGGAAGAGAAATTAAGTTATTGGTGTGGATATGGAAGTGATTTTGAAGGATTTGAAAAGATTTGGAAAATAGGATTCTAAGTGAGCATTTGGAATTCGATGTTTAAGACGAGGAAATAGGGGAAGGGGGAAGGGTGTGTTCACATTGGAAAAGAGGATGGAGAAAAAAAGCAACAAAAGTTGCCAAGAAAAGTCACCATTATTTCTAGTGATCTACACAAGCTAGAATTAGTGCATCAGAATATAATTACATAAAATAAAAAGTTAAAATTCAAAACAAACATTAATATATTATAAACATAGATGTAATATAAATAACATAAAATATGCTAAGTTATAGTCATAACCTTGACTTTACCTCCCTCGTTCAGGCATTGGATGATGAAGTCATAGATAGCACCTCCGAACTTTGTTCAACATCTTCACCAAAGTAAATAACATAAAATGCAACCATCATTTCTTTCTAAATCAAGGCTCCAAACAAAAAACCTTTAGCACCTTCAAAGGTTCACTTTACTTGCATTTGATTATATCTAAAAAAATTCTTAATAGAGAATTTTAAAAAAGAACTTATTGACCCTTCTTCAAATCATTCTTCAGAATGTGGGCATTATCTCTTATTTGAAAGCAAGCAAGTTGTAGGGGAAAAAGGGTTATTTTTTGTCCATCAGATAAGGTAGTGTTTGAGTTTTAGGGTAAGAAAAAGGTGACTAATGTGAACTTATCTCTTATTTGAAAGAAAGTAAGTTGAGAATAGGTTGGATATGCTATTTAGCCATTGTAAAGGAATTCAAGAAGGAAGAAGTTTTAGTGGATAATGTTCCTATTGTTCGAAAGTACCTAGATATATTTTTTGAGAATTTACCATGTCTACCTCCTAAAGGGAAACAAAATTTTAAATCAAGCACTGAACAAATTTCAACAACAACTTATCATACGGCTCCAACTGAAATGAAAGAGTTGAAAAAAAATTGTAAGACTTGTATAATAAATGGTATATAAGTCCTAGCATTTTTTGCTTTGGGAGCTCTAGTATTGTTTGTGAAGAAGAAAGATAAGAGTTTATAGATATGCATAGACTACAAAAAGCTAAATAAGGTAACTATACAAAATAGATATCCTCTTTTATGGATTGATGATTTGTTTGATAAGTTAAGGGGATCAAAATGGTTTTTAAAGATTGAATTGCGATCAGGGTATCATCAAATATGAATTAGAGAGATGGATATTCCAAAGACAATATTTCAAACTCGTTTCTTTTAATTTTTTTGTTTATGACATTTGGATTGACTAATGCCCTAATTGTATTCATTGATATGAACCAGGATTTCAAGCATTTCCTAGATCCATTTATGGTTGTTTTTATTAATGATATATTAATTTAATCTTTTGACCAAGAGGATAATAAGAGAAACCATAGACAAGTTTTACAGATGCTTCATAACAAAATACTATACATAAAATTCTTAAATATGAGACACCATTAATACATTTTACAGACGCTTTGTGAGAAAAAATATACACAAAATTCTTAAAATATGAGTTTTGGCTTAAAAGTGTAGCTTTTCTAAGACATGTGGTGTCCAAAGATAGAATTTCACTTGACTCAAAAAAGTGACAGTTGTTGTGCATTGGCCTTCCTCAACAAATATTACAAAGATACATAGCTTTTTAGTATTAGGCTATTATCATAGTATGTCATTGAATTCTCTACTTTGGAAACACCATTAATTTAACTAACTCAAAAAAATGCTAAGTTTGAATGGTCAAGCAAATGTGAATAAAGTTTCCAAGAATTGAAAGATCGATTAACATATGTATTAATATTGTATCTACCTTTATGGTAAGGTGGATATTCAATTTATTATAATGCTTCAAGAGTGGGCTTATGATGTGTTTTTATACAAAACAAGAATGTTATAGCTTATGTCTCTAGAGAATTATCTAGTTCATGACTTGGAAATTGAAATAGTTGTATTCGCAACGCAGATTCGGGAGAACTTATTATATGGTGATAAATTTGAGATCATAAAAGCCTCATTTATATTTTTGAATAGATGCTGATGTGGTAATATGGTATTTGTTTTTATCACCCTGGGAAAGCTAATCTGGTATTAGATGCTTTAAGTAGCAAATTCTCAATTTTCCCAAAATTTGTAGGAGAGAAGCATATGTAATCCACCTTACAAGGATGAGTTATGGAATTGCAATAAGAGGATCCTCAGATTATTGACATGATGGAACAAGCCAAAATTAGTGAGTTACCTAAATAGT
Organism: Hypericum perforatum; assembly: GCA_012979155.1. Lineage (NCBI taxonomy): Eukaryota > Viridiplantae > Streptophyta > Magnoliopsida > Malpighiales > Hypericaceae > Hypericum > Hypericum perforatum. The sequence continues at coordinate 79,047 of SOPF01025877.1, forward strand.
TATTTAGCATCAATAGTGTGCTATATTTTGATTCTTGTCCCTGATGATAAAGATTTAAGAAAAGATTGTTGATTTTGGATCTAAAAAAAATGTACCATGATTTTAAAAATAATTATTTATGGAAAAGTATGAAGGAGGATAATATAGAATTTGTTTCAAAGTATTTGACTTATCAATAAGTAAAAGTGAAGCATCACAGTCCTTCTAGATTACTACAACATCTAAAGATTCGAATGTGAAAGTGGAAGTAGATAATAATAAATATATTAGTAAGGCTTCCAACTACTGCAACATGTTAGATGTAGTGTCGACGATAGATTGACAAAATTTTCTCGTTTTATATCAATAAAGAGTACATATGATGTGTGTAGGTTTGCTTAAATATTTGTCGATGAAAACTATTTGCCTTCATATTATGCTAGTTACAATTATTTCTGATTGTCAAACTTATTTCACATCAAAGTTATGGGTGAAATTTCTGAAGCAATGGGAACTAGTTGAATTTAGATACTACCTTGCAACTTCAAGTAGATGGCTGGTCTAAACATGTTACAAAAATTTAGAAGTTATGATGAAAAGTTTGTGATTGCTTTTTCAAGGAGCTGACATTGTTATTTGCCACTGATTGAGTTTGGTGATAATAATAATTATCAATCAAGTATCAAGATGGATCCATATAAAGCTTTATATAGAAGAAAATGTAGATTTTCATTGTGCTAGAATAAGGATAATGAGATAACTATTGAGTATGACTTGGTAAAAGAAACTAATAAGAAGATATAGTTAATTCAGGAAAATTTAGAAATAAACCTGATGTGCATACAAATGGACACACACTTGTCTATGTTTTGTGAGACATTTTGTCATATTTTGAGTCAATCGGTTCACGTTTTGTTATGTGTTTTGTGTCTTTTGCATGTTGAGTTAGAAAGTGAGGACCTATCGAGTTTTGTGTGGTTTTATAGGCGATGGAGTAGGATCTGGATGAATGGTCGTGGAGCAGAAGAGCGGATGTCGAGAACTGTGCATGATCAATAGTGCAGGTGGATGACTAGTCATTTGCGCTAAAAGAAAGACGTAATCAAAGGCGTATTAGTCGATGGCAAGAGTACCGATCGCTGGTGTGAAGAACTTAGAGAGCCTAGTAGTCACTACATCTAAGCGGGTGCTATTCAGAAAACACCCTTTTGGTGCAACAGTCGCTGAATTTCTTGTAGTGGCAGATGGAGGGTAGCGGGCGCTTGCCTACCCAAATTTGAAGAAAATCAACTGTTTAGCTTATTTTAGGTTTTTGCTAATTTGAATTTTGGCTCGGCTATAAATATGCCTGAAGCCCTAGGTTAAGAACACTCTTGGATGGCTTTAGCGCAAGACTCATTCAATTTATTGTTCAATTAAATTGCTTTTATTTCAAGGATTGTGATCAATGACACGGATCTTCAATCAATGCAGTATTTATATATCTCGTAGTCAAGAGTCGTCTTTTCATTCAATTGCTTGATTATTCATTGTTTGATTAATTTGTATCGTGTGTTTAGAAGTAAGATTGACAACCTTAGTTTGTAATATAGATTGTATTCATTCATTTCGTTAGTTTAGTTTTGATCGTTGTTTGAATCCAGGATTGACAACCTTGTGCTTTTATAGCAATTTGTAGCATTAGATTAACCAACCATTCATTTGATTTCAATTGCTTAGATTAAGATTAAGAATACTTAATCCAGTACTTAGAGAATTGATCTATTTGTCCCTATGGAGACTATCTTACTTTTCATTATATTACTTGTGCGATCATGTTCTCTTGCACATATTCTTAACCCGATATTTGTCACATCAAGAGGACCATGAGGTTTGAAAGAAGGAGAAAACTCAATCCTAGATATATTGGCACATTTGAGATTTTTGAGAGAGTTGGACCAGTAGCATATTGATTGACTTTGCTACCATCTTGGTCATATATTCATCTAGCGTTCTATGTCTCTATACTTAAGCAGTATTTAGACAATCCTACTCATATTTTGGAACCACATATAATAGAGATTACTAAAGATTTGACATATCAAGAAAATCTAATGGAGATTCTTAATCATGAAATAAGAGGTCTTTGGAATGGAGATCTTCTAGTGGTTAAGATAGAATAGGTTAATCCTTCCATGGCTAAGGTAACATAGGAAATAGAAGAAGAGATGAAAAACAAATACCCATATCTATTTGTACAATAAGTAAGTTAGCCATCCGAATTTGTATAAGGAGCGGAGAATGTCATACCCTCACCCTTCAACAAAATTACTCACAATATAATAAGATTGGTTTTGGAAGAAATTAAGCATAATTATTGAAGTTTGGCAAAATAGGTATTATTTTCTCATTAATAATTTAAATTTATTGATTCTAACTTGTGTGGATTCCCAATTTAGTTATATGTAGTCTCACTCATTTAAGAAAGTTGTGAAAATTATTTATTATGTTACTATATTTGAATATGGGACTTATTAGAATGTATTAAGAAATTAAGAATTTATTTTGAAATAAAAGAAAAGTTCAGAACAAAAAGGGAATTTTTAATGCAATTTGAGTATGATGACTAAGCTAATTAGAATCCATATAAAAGAAAATTTTCTTTTCGTATAAAAGATAGGCACAAACCCTCTAGATATTTATAAGAAAACAAAATAAAGAGATAAGACTAGAAAGAAAGAAGGAGCCGGAGGAAAAAAGTGGTGGAAATGATTTGAACACCTTGGAAAAATAGGTAAGAAACTTTGTGGGATTTTGCTTGATTTGAGTAAAACCACCATGAAAACTTGAAGAAACTAGTAGGTAAAATTCAGAAGAAATTGAAATAGATGAATGCGGTTAAAGTAAGTTTATGCTAGGATTTTTATGTATAGAAGTTAGAAGAAAAATTGAACATCAAGGGTGTAGTTTTGTAAACAATGCTTTAGGTTTTGGGTTGCCTTGTATAAATTAAAAAATCTAAAGTTGTCAAATGAATTTTTAAGTCTTCTAGGAGCTATTTACATGTTTAAGAGACTTGTACTGATATCAATTATTATTTTGAAAAGTTAACCAACATATTAAATCCAAATGCCATGAATTGTAAGTGAAACACAGAGCTTTTCTTTGAATAGTTGAGCCACCATTGTCTAAAGTGGATATTCTTTGTAAAACGTATTTAGCTAACCAGATGTGGCTATATATTGATATGATTTTCTTTTGAATGGTTTAAAATATAATTTATGTTTGGATGTTTGTCTATATGGTTTCTGAAATTATTTTGAATTATTTTTCTATTGGGGTTAATTTGTCAAATTTGTGATATGAGATTATTTTGATATGCATTTGGATAAGTAGGCAATATGTGTTTTGAGTGTTTGGAATAGTATTTGTAAGATGACGAAGGATGATGTCTACCCATAACCAACTAGGTACGTTGGCATATATGCATATATATTGAGAATATATTGAATTTCTATATGATATGATCTATTTGGCTCACGGAGTTTATTTATGATGGTACATTTCAGATATGGTATCTTCATGTCAGTGTGGAAGTGACACTATCTAGGCTTATCAGAGGTTCATCCAATTGGTGTTATGTATTTATGAAAATTTATATGAATTGGTGGTTATATTTATTAGGGAAAAGTACACTTAAGTACCCTGTGGTTTACCTATTTTCAAAAAAAGGCCATGTGCTTTTTTTGTTACGAATTTAGTACCTTGTGGTTTCATTTTGGGGACAACTTCAGTCCCGGGTAGCATTTTAGGCTGACCGGCCAGATGTCATCGCCACATCATCGCCACGTCACCGACACATCATGGTCTTTTTTTGGAAATAAGTAAATCACAGGGTACTTATGTGTACTTTTTTTCCCTAAAAAATTTACCCTTTTTCATCTTCAACCTCAAATATTTTTCCCGCGCATCTCGTCGAGCCTGTACACTTCCTCCTCCATTTTCCCTTCGCATTTCAAAATTCCGAATCTCAAAACAACGCCAAAGCAACCCTAAAATGTTGGATTCTGAGGTAACTGCTACAAGATACGGTTAAGGCACAAGCCGAATTGGCGGGTGCCAAAGAGGATAGCAATGCTGATGTGGCGAGTTCCGAGGCATCCACGGCGAGGGAGGCTACAACGTCGGAAGAGGCTTCCAGCCATGTGATGTCCGAGGAGTGACGTGCACGTGTTTAAAGAAAAAGTACACATAAGTACCTTGTGGTTTACTTGTTTCCAAAAAAGACCATGATGTGTCAGTGACGTGGCAATGACATCTGGCCGGTCAGCCTAAAATGCTGCCCGGGACTGAAGTTGTCCTCGAAATAAAACCACAAGGTACTAAATTCGTAACAAAAAAAGCACATGGCCTTTTTTTGGAAACAGGTAAACCACATGGTACTTAAGTGTACTTTTCCCTATTTATTATGTGTTACTTAATTTTGTATATTTTGTGGTCTTAATTTTGTGTTAGTATTGTTAGGATTATTGGGGATAAATGGTTGGTTAATATATGTTACCTATAATATTCCACTTACTAAGTATTTCAAAATACTTATCCCTTACTAAATCCATTGATAAAGAGATTTAATTAGTGGTTTACATCTAAATTTTTTTTCCTATCCAAGTCATCATGTTGTCTTCCATTTTGTGTTACATTTAAAGGTCTCCAGATAGTCTTTGTCTTTTGTAATATAGGTATCTTTGTGTTTATATTTAGAGATGGATTAGTTTTTATTGTTATGTTGTTGAATGAGTGCACTCAAATCTTTTAATTATCCTTTCCAAATTTTGAAAAATGATAAATATGTTTCTTTTAAGGAATAATATTTCTCAAATAAGTTTGACGATTTTACTAAACAGAAATATATATTATGTTTGACGCTTGTTAAATTCTGATTTATTATTAAGTTGATATGATTTAACACTAGTTACTGACCTTGTATTTGGGGTCGTGACACAAGCATCCCAAAATCTGACTTCTTATATGTCAGCTATGAATACTCAGCATTGCACAGGTTTTTGTCGATAAATCTTAAGTGTAGCATCCATATCAAAACTATCATCTGCACTATATACCTTGATATTCCATATAGCTTATGACGTGATGCAATTTTTATACTTGAGTAAGATCCTATCTAAAGGACCTCTATCATCAAAAATATCTTTGTATTGTTGAGACACAACTTTGAATAAATAAATAAATATATATATATAGCTAATTCATAATTTAAATATTCCACTAACCAATCTAACTAATATTTAAACTAAATTATGTACAGTCAAATAAATTCTAATCAATCTTACTACCAATAATTAACCAAATTGCTTTAACCAATAATTCACAACCAAAAATTAATAATATATAATCAAATAAAAACTATTCAACTTTATTACCACACTAATTAACAAAATCCCAATAATACCTATCCACAACCTACCTAATTACAACAAACAATCAATTTATTCACTTTACAACATAATTTAACTCATTAATTTTATTAATAAATAGATTAACAAGATTCATTATGTTACCGAAACCACACGAGTGGGTGCGAGGGTTGACCAATCTAGGTAATGGGCAACAAATAGATGGAGAGGCTTCGCTCACTCATCGACAAGTGGCGAGCAAACTTTGAGAGGACTGGCAATATTAGGGCAACCTCCGGGCGAGGGAGAGCCGAGATAGTAAAGAAACCAAGGTCGGGAGGGGGAGGCGAGGTTAGGGATGGGGAGGTAAGGTTGGGGAGTGGGTCGGAGCTAGGGGAAGGGGATCGTAGGTCAGGCAGAGGGATTAGGTTTGTGTGGCTGTGTTTTTACTCGTAACTTGGCTTTAAAGACTAGGATAACAAAGTCACGAAAAAATTAGTGTCCAATGTGAATACCAATTTCTTAACTAAAAATTTTTGAATATAATTTTTATAATTTGTCTTAAAAGTTTTTTTAGAAAACTCCTTATTTTCTGCTGGCCGATGATTACGTGGGGTAGTCGTCTCATATTTTTGTTCACGTTGTCTTTATTAAATATATAACTGAGACAATTCATAGATATTAAGCTTATTAGACATGAGATTCTACATGTTTTGACTTCAGATGAATATTTAACCGCATCACTAGCAAGACTTGAACAGGATAACCTTGAATTGCTAGTGTGAGAACCATGAAACCTATACGAAATTTATTGTGCTTTAGGTCATCACTTAGTAATTGGCCATTGGATAGTGATATGTAAATTACCGACTAAGGGTGTAGTTAAACTGAAACTATATAAAGAGGAAGAGAGTGAAACCTAACCCTAGTTCATAGTCTCTCTTGAAAGTTGGCTTGAACGAGGTGGTAGGTGATCAGAAAGGGGACAACGCTGGGAGAAGTTGAGCCCAAACAAATTAAAGATTTAGAGTGAAAGCAAATCTATGTAGGAAGGAAGAAATAATATATTCGAAGTAAGTCGGTTTCCTTGGTAGGCTTTGTTCTAAATTTTTGATCCTTACACTTTGATCTAATTTCTATTATAAAAGATTTAGGTGAACTGATCCCATGAGATAGCGTACCGTTGCGAGAGCTTGATGCGGTTGAAAATCTATGTTTGATTTGAAATTGGAAAGCGTCGAAACCGATTTGCTTGATTGGGTTTAAGGGTAGTTATCATCGATGATTACATATACTTGTAAAACTGCAACCGTAAATCGTAAACTTATATTAGCCCCTGCGATTATTTTATATGTATAAAACAAAAGACTGAAATCGTAAACTTATTGGTTTGGCTGTGCGACTATTTATGCACTTTTATACTCCTATTATAAGAATGATAGTAGTTCATGTATATAGCATACTGAATCGTAGGTCCTGAATTATTAATTAAGTTCACAGCCTTTAAGTGATTTATGGATTTGATGTTGGTGATATGATTTATTCTTTTGCTTGAAAATCTGTAACCTATTATGTTCTGAAAATTGATCTGACTGGCTTAGTTTACAGAAAGTCACGTAGTCAAATGAAAATTATCCCCGAATTTGGTGTAACATAGCTTGATCCCGTGACTTGGATTTCGTTTTCGAACAAATTCATACCCAAACAAAACTGCCACCCAATATTATAAAAATTGTTGATGTTTTTTTTCCTAAAATCATCTATAGATACTTGAAATCAACTAATAACTAAACTAATCAATCTAGTAAAACATTTGAATTTTTTAAAAAACTCATTTAACAACTTCATTGCATATACTACCATGCTACCATGTTTTTAACACCAATTCCGAATTTTAGATGTGGTTAATTAATTTTTGAGAAGACCTAGTTAAATTAAGACTAATTTTTTAAGTTTCATTTTCAATGGTCGAAGAGAACAACTTAAGTTAAAGTAATTTCAGTTTTTTAAAGTGGCCATTTGATTATCCAAATTAGAATTAACCGAATTTGTTATTATTCTAAGGAATTAATTATTTTATTATTATCTGAATTTAAATTTGAATTTCAAGTGTATTATCTGAATTGAAAATGCTCACTTCAAAGTGAGATTGGATTGGGTGCCAAGGATTAAAACTCTCACTATATAGGAACTACGATTTGGACCATTAGATCGGAATATATTCTTAAATATTCTGATCTAATGGCTATTAATTACCAAGGGCATTTAAGACTTTTGCTCAAAACTAATAAATCTTGATAATTAATGTTTACTACTTTTTAGGTAGTTCTACTTTTTAGATAATGATTGCTAATTTTTAGGGATTCTTAGCAAAAGAAAATTTGAACAAAAACTGTTCACATTCCCCCGGCCTCGTCGGTCTCGTGAAACCAGCAATGCAACAAAAAAAACCAGTAATTCAATCCCTTAAACCAGGAATGCAACCTCTCAAACTAGCATTGCAACCAATGAAACCAGCAATACAACCAAACAAACTAGCAATGCAACCAACTGAACAAGCAATGCAACCACATAAACCACCAATGCAACCAACTGAACTAGCAGTGCAACTAAATAAACCACCAATGCAACAAAGCAAACCAGTAATACAACTGAATAAACCATTAATGCAACCAAAAAACCAGTAATTCAATCCCTTGATCCAGTAATGCAACTCCTCAAACCAGCATTGGAACCAATGAAACCAGCAATACAACCAACAAACCAGCAATGCAACCAACTGAACCAGCAATGCAACCAAATAAACCACCAATGCAACAAAACAAACCAGTAATACAACTGAACAAACCATTAATGCAACAAAAAAAACCAGTAATTCAATCTCTGAAACCAGCAATGCAACCCCTCAAACCAGCATTAGAACTAATAAAACTAGCAATACAACCAAACAAACGAGCAATGCAAATAACAGAACAAGCAATGCAAGCAAACTAGTAATATAACCAAACAAATCAGTAATATAACTAAGCAAACCAGCAATACAACTATCTGAACCAGCAATACAATCAACTGAACCAGTCATGCAATAAAGTAAACCAGCAATGCATATCAACCAAACCAGTAATGAAAAAAAATTTGAAGACGTGGTTGAAAAATGAAAAGTTAGAAAAGGAATGAGAAATTGGATGGTTTATTTTAGGGTTAATGAAAGAGAGATAATTATGGCATAAAAATAGGTGATGACTTTTCAACTTCCAAAATTAGTGGACAGTTAGTAAAATATAATTAATGGAGAGAGAAACATTGGGTGATTGAGTAATGGGTAATTTACACATTTAGCCTCCTCCCTATGTAGGGAGGATATCAATCCTTGGCAGGGTATCCAATTCCCCTTAAAGTGACTGCACCTGATTTGATCCAACGGTTTCACATGATAAAGCTGTGGGCTCCCTACTGCGCGCCAATCGATAAGTGAGAAAGCAACCCAACTGAAAATGAAATATTGACAGCTTTTTCGGAATTCCGACGCCAACTCTTAATTAAAAAATAATTATTAAATATTATCTGAAAGGGTAGAAAAAAGGGGTAATTTTCTAGAGGGGGGTTGTTTTAAAAATCTTTCCCCAAAATGGGGTCCTCGGGAAATCAATTCCCTGTCTGGGGTCGGCACGAAATCGCATTTTTTCTGCGATTTTGAAACGCCCGAAATTGCATGATTTTGGGCGATTTCGTACCAAAATTGAATGCTTTTATGCGACTTTGTGCACGGCTCGGAAACCGGCTCCAATACCGACTCCGCACAATACATTGCGATTTTGGACTTGGCTCGGATTTTTTTTAAAAAAATTATTTGCTTAAAATTGCATGAAAGACTGCGAGATTGGTAAAAAAAATTTTTTGCCCAAAATTGCATGAAAAAATGCGATTTTGGGCATTTAATTTTTTTTTTACCAATCTCGCATTCATTCATGCGATTTTGGGAAAAAACAATTTGTTAATGCCCAAAATTGCATTTTTTCATGCAATTTTGGACAAAATTTTATTTTTTTACCAATCTCGCATTCTTTCATGCGATTTTGGACAAAAAAATTTTTTTTTACCAATCTCGCATTCTTTCATGCGATTTTGGGCAAAAAATATTTAAAAAGAAAATTCTTCGGCAAAACTTTTTTTTACCAGAAAGGCACAAAAAAATTGTGGAAAAATTTAATTAGATTATATCTTACCATATCTATAATAAAAAGTGACAAATTAGTTGAAAATTCATAAAATTACAATTTTACCCTTACTTTCATTATAAAAATCAAGGTTATTTTTTAGCACGGTGGAAAAAAAATTTGGTTAAAATAGTTATTTTTGTAGCACCGAAGAATTTTTTTTAAAATCTTTTTTGCCCAAAATCGAATGAAAGAATGCGAGATTGGTAAAAAAAAAATAAATGCCCAAAATCACATTTTTCATGCAATTTTATGCAAAAAATTTTTTTTACCAATCTCGCCTTCTTTCATGCGATTTTGGTCAAAAAAATTTTTTAAAAAAAATTCCGAGCCAAGTCCAAAATCGCAATGTATTATGCGGAGTCGGTATTGGAGCCAGTTTCCGAGCTGTGCACAAAGTCGCATAAAAATATGCGATTTTGGTACGAAATTGCCCAAAATCATGCAATTTCGAGCATTTCAAAATCGCAGAAAAAAATGCGATTTTGTGCCGACCCAGACGGGAAATCATTTCTCGAGGACCCCATTTTGGGGAAAGATTTTTAAAACAACCCCCTCTGGAAAATTACCCACAAAAAATTATTCTGCCTTATCTTTTTTTCCCCTCTCTGGCTCACTCCGCATTGCGCAAATGACACCGGCGCTCTCTAGGTCCCACGTGGCACTGACACCTGTCTACTAAGAGTGGGAGTCGTGGGGCCCACTAATACAAAAGTAAACGAGCTCCTTCTTGTAGCCGCTAGTGTCCTAGAACTTGCCTCTAATTTGGCCGTTTGGTTTTTTGGATAGGAAACGGTTTGTTGGTGGGTTTGGTTAAAAAATTTGGAAAAATTCTATGGGCTAAAAAACCTCTCGTGCTTGTTTGTTGGGGGAAGTAGACTCGGCTACGTGGCTACGTGGAATATTGCACAAGCTAGATTAGTGAGTCTTTTTTATCATATATTGTTCTAATTTCTAAGTTCTAACTCACATTCATCTGGTAAACTTGTCAGGATGCTAATTTTTACTACGTAATGCGTATGCAATTTTTTTTAAATGTATGAAAAAAAAAATTGGTGCATCTTATTGCTATTTTTTTAAACATTTTAAAAAAGACCATTAATATCGTATCACTTCATTATCAACATAAATATAATAACCGAACAATTCACATTCGAATCAAATAAATCTTTAAATAGTTTCGTATATTTAATATATGTAAAGTGAAAAAGTTATTCCAAAAGTTTGACATAATCAAAATTTATATGATTCAAGTTGAAAATTTCAATGAAATTATGATGATCTCTTTAAATAATATATGTTTATATGTATAATATAAAAACATATATTGTTTCTAGTATTGAAATGACAAAATTTTATCTTTACAAAAGTTTAAAAAAACAAAATTTACATTCCGTTTTTAGATTCTATCAGATTTATGTTATTAGTCACAAAATGCAGTACTAAATAGTTTAGTACTATAATAAATTACTAAAATTATTTTCCGGGGACCATTCTATCACAAGAGAGGGAGCAGTCATTTAATAATAGTTAGATTTACCAACGGCGGGAGGCGGTTTTTGGAAGTTAATTCTAACGACATTTTTTTGTTGATCTCGAGGTCGATAGTTGAGACAGGTGTATGGTCGTGTCAGAACTGAGTTAATTTTTTTTATTTATGTCGGTATACTCGCTTACAGTGTGCCGAAGAAAGGGACAGGTCGATTTATTTGAAGGGGGAAGAAGTTATTGAATGACGGATACAAAATTATACACTGTACATTAGTTAAACAATAATATTTATGATATTTGGTGTCATCTACGCAGTTATCTCATTTTACAGAATAAATAAATAAATTTGCACTTTGTTAAAGCATTTCATGGTGTATTTTTTAATATATGATTGATTGATTTTGAAAGATTGGCGTGCACCGAGGCTAACATCAAAAAATATGAATCCATAAATATTTTAAGAGAGCTAGCACCTAAATATGAATCCATAAAAGTTCTTGGATGCCTTTATTCAGAAATTGTATTCTATGGGGACTTTATAGGAAGTGTCCTCATATGGGGACTCAAATCTAGACCATCTCATTAGCATCTTTTTAAAAATATTCTGATTTAATGGTGTAAATAACTCAAGGGCATTTTTGACCTATTACCCAAACCTAAAAAGTCAAACAATTAATGACTTCCTCTTTTTTTTCTGTTTATCAATATTAAAAAATTCAAGTATTTAATGCATTCCTTCTTTTTAGTCTCATTATCATAAATATCCCTCTTTTTAAGCAAAATTTAAATTTAAACACTAACCTTTGATATTCTTTCCCGTAAAAATCGAGACATTTAATACCTCCTCCTTTTAAATAAATTCCGAGATATTTAATACCTTTTTTTCACAATATCGACTTACCTTTTATTGATTTATTGGTTTATAGGTTTATTGGTTTATTGGTTTATTGATTTATTTGTTTATTGATACTCGTTTATTAATTTATTAGTTTATTGATTTATTGGTTTGTTAGTTTATTGATTTACTGGTTTATTAGTTTATTGATAGTGGTTTATTAATTTTTTAGTTTATTGATTTATTAGTTTATTGATTTATTGATTTATTGGTTTATTGGTTTATTGGTTTATTAGTTTATTGGTTTATTAATTTATTGATATTGATTTATTAGTTTGTTAGTTTATTGATTTATTGATACTGGTTTATTGATTTATTGATTTATTGGTTTACTGGTTTATTGATTTATTGATACTGGTTTATTGATTTATTGGTTTGTTAGTTTATTGATTTATTGGTTTATTGGTTTATTGATTTTTTTAGTTTATTGATTTATTAGTTTATTGATTTATTGATACTAGTTTATTGATTTATTAGTTTATTGGTTTACTGATTTATTAGTTTATTGGTTTACTGATTTATTAATTTATTGATTTATTGACTAATTAGGTAGGAGGTTAATTAATGGGAGAGAGAAATCAACCAATTCAAAAAAGTTAGTAGTTCCAGAGATGATGGAGAGAGAATCTCATTAATAGAATTTTACCAAATTACCCTAGTCCCCACAGGGGACTCATAAAGTCTCCCCACCAAATCCACTCCCTTTATTCATACCAGTAAAATAAACTCTCAATAATAACAAAAGAAGACCGACATCATTGGAAGCAACGGCATCAGAATAATTGCATCGTTTGATTTTTTAAATAGGGAATCAGTAGATTAAGACATAATTAAATGCAGTCAATAATGCATTAAATTGGATTGGGATATTATACTAAGAATTGAGAATAAGAACCTAATTGGTAGAAAAGAGGGAAAATTAGAGAAGCAGAAGATAGAGAGAGGTCGGAAGAAAGGTAATTAGTTTCTTTAGATTCATCATTGATTGTAAAAATATCAATATGGTTATATCATCTCCTAGTCTTCCTCTTTATAGTCCTTATATGTCGGTGTAAGCCAGTATAGTCTACACAAATTTACTCCTATTCTCATAACAGATGAATCGGAATTATACAATTTGGTGAATATCACAATACTGAATAATTTGGAAAAATATTGAAATCAGAAAGATGGGGTTCAGAGGTTGGATTTTATTTTTCTTGCTGGAGACGTAGTTGTTCAAAGATTTTGGCCTCTTCGCAAATGTTGGAGTACGGCCGAACTCTTAGGGTGGTCCAATACATCGTTGACTGCTCAATTTGATTTAGTCGACGTCGTTTGTATCCCGGCGTCGACAGCTGGGAGCCAATCGGTTGTAGAGAAATTCCTCCAGCTATTCCAATGTGACGTTTTGTTCCCAACATTTAATTTCTTAACGGAGAAGAAAAATGCGAACAAGAAGACACGTATTATATTCGTGTGGAGTTAAGGAAATATATGTAATTTGATTGTTAAACAATTGAGAGTTGTCAATACATGGGTACCGCCCAATAATTATAAAGTACTTGAAAATAAATCATTTTTATAATTCTTAAACTCTACTTTTATGTATGCGCCACAAAAGTTTCATTATTTTATTTATAAAAGCTTGTTCGTTGGGAGAGTGATCGATCTTTAAGCTCGTGCGTGTCACTTCGACGTGTAAATCCAATTAGCATAGAAAAAACTGACAACCATTACGAAATGCAATATCATTAAAACAAGGTTCTCGGCATGTGTAAATTAAATATGTACATTGAAACAACCAAAATGATTTTGTTGATCTAATTAATGATATATCATGGCTGCAATCTTGTCACTTTCTGCGATTATGGAACAGAAGACCGATTGAAGTAATTGGTATTTTGTTTTGGCTGGTGAAAGATGACGGAGTGTAAGTTGCGTGCCTGAATTATTAAAATTTTAATCAAAATCTTGGGTGATTTTTCACCTAATAAAGGTGCGCATAGATGATATATAAAGATAACCAAATGGAGAAGATCCTTAGATCCGAAGGAACTTCTTAGAGAGAACTCTGATTTGCATCAAACGCTGTTTTAAGAGCAAGAAGCATGATTCTTCACGACGTGAAAAAGATTTTTTGCGAGTGTATTTTCTTCTTGCAAGCTATAATTTAGTTTTTTAAATTTTTGAATCGTAAAATATTCAGTACGCTAAAATTTGTCAACAAGCACTGTACCGATCTTTGTATCATGTTATACTTTTACTCGTGCTAATAATCGTACAAGATAAAATAATTTGAAAATTACGTATTTTTTTTCTTGTTGGTATAATATAGTTTAGCATATGATTTTTTGAACTGAAGCTTGTTAATCAAAAAAGTCAAAGCCTCACTTAAGAGAGAAAAAAGGGTCAAAGATGTCTTCGGAGTCGACTTCAATTAACCGACGACCCAAATGGAAACCAACTAGAAACACTCAACACGGGCACAGTGGCCACACAAACGGACATGGGCTTAGGTTTGGAACTCCAAGATTCTAACTCGGAGGAACCTTAAAGGCCGGCCCTACACGAACACCGAGTGTTGAAATAGTCGTTCGTACCCAAATATACATCAACAAAAGAAATTAAATATAATGAAACGTCCTCATAAATATTAATTAAATAACATCCTTATTTCTACCTCTAGGCACCTTCATAAGCAACAAACACACTAACAAACACTTAAATAATTTTTACAAGAATTATTATGACTTACTAATTCTGACTCATTTGGAATTGTTTGAAGGCATTTACTACCTTACAAAAGTCCTATCTGGACTGACTTGGAAGACCAATTAGTTCTAAACCAAAAAATATGTGCCAACAAACTACGTAATTCACAAATCCACCACAAAAAATTTACGGATCAAGAAAAAAAGAATAATTCTTAGAAACAAATTTAGAAGATAAGTAATAAAAAAAAAATCAAGAAACAGCGACTCTATTGGATCCGTTGCTATTCATCAAGCAAAACCTGGAAGGCTTAGGCCGGAAATTCTTCCTCCTCTGAAGATCATGGCTAGAAGGCTTTATCAATTGTAGCAAAATAGCCTTAACCGCGTTAGCCTTATCAACCACAGCCAATTCCCATCGGCTCAACGATGGAGACCCTACTCGACACGTCCCCCGTCGAGCTACGGGAACGTTTCGGTGCCTGATTGTGAGACTCGGAAATTAGTTGGCGGGTTTGCGACGCTTTGCGTC
>SOPF01025878.1:0-15271 GCA_012979155.1 Hypericum perforatum
AACTCCCTAGCCTTAACTTGACCCACAAGAAGTCAAGTGAAATATTACTGTTTATTATGCTGATGATGATGACTGATCTTTCCTAAACAAATGATTAATAGCATCTCCTAACTACCGAAATAGTAATTACGAATATATTTATAATAATTATTTGATAACAAGACCATGAGATGACTAAACTATTTACTAAGGTGAACAAGCCTCCCATCTTCTTTTAATATATATAATATATATATTATATTGGTACAAAGAGAAAAAAAGAAAGAGAGCGAAAACGTCCATAAAATTGAAAATAAAGATTCAGAGAAGAAATAAAACAAAACAAAGGGGGGAAATCTAAACTCTTGAACTTGGGAGGACTGAGGAGAGGGGTCGGCCGTTTCGATTTCCTCGTCTCCCAAGTGATATAAATAAAGGATACCCATTTCCAGAATCGGTATAAAGTTTCGATCTTTACAAGCGAAATCGAGAAAGAAGAAAAAAAAAACCATTAGGAACCCAGTTGTGAGAAGAGATAATTAGAAGAGAAGTAACAAGAAAAAAAAAGAAAAGTTGGGTTTTTTGTTTGTTTTGGGTCTGAATAAGGATGTACGGGGAAGGAGAAAAAGTTGGCACTTCGTCGTCGTCGTCGTCAACTCTAGAGCCCAAGGAAATGATGGTGGTGGGTTATGCCTTGACTTCCAAGAAGAAGAAGAGCTTCTTGCAGCCCAAGCTTGAATCTTTGGCTAGGTACCCACATTCACTTCAAGTTGTTGTTTACTTAATTCTCAATTTTTTTGTGTTAAATTACATGCAGTTTTGTTATAATCTTGGTTGGTATTTTTTTGGGTTTAGGAAATCTTATGTTATTTGTGTTCTTTATTTTGTTTTTGTTGAGGAGTTGCTGAACATTATTACGCAAGAATTGTGCTTGCATGTACCTTTTCTCCATTATTTTGGTATTGGTTTTGGATTGGAGGGTTTGTTTCCTGGAACGGGTTCTTGGGTTCCTTTCTTTTTTTGGTTTCTGCTTTGTTGTATTTTTTCAGCAGTTTTGACTTTGTTGGCTAGTTTGGATATGTTTTTGGACTATGTTGTGTATTTCCGTTGAGCAGAGAGTTGTTGCTGTTGCAGCTGTGGAAAAGATATGGTGAGGGAATATATTATTGGGCATCTTGGGATCAATTTCTAAATGGGATTTTGGAAACTGCGTTTACTTGACTTATTTGACTTATTTTGGGTCGCCTAGGTGTTGGAACATCTTTTCCTTGGCCATGTTCTGTGCCAGAAGTTGGAATATTCCACAGCATATACTTTCTTTGCACTTGTCCTGTTTAAGGAACATAAAGCTAGTTCTTGGTTCTTTTCCAGTGATTAAGTGATGCTTTTTTAAAAGAAAGAGGGTTTGGTGAAGTTTAATTGCGACGTAGAGTCCTCATTTAATCATAATTTTCATCTAATTAGCTCGGGGTTTTCTTGTCTCATAATAAAAACGTGCAACTTGATCATCAGATTATCAGAAAAAAGGCAGCTTAACCAAAAAACATCATTTTGTATAAGTAGAAAGCAGAATACACTTGCCATTTTACTCTGAATGCAGTATATTCACTCATACCTTCAAATGCAGTTAATAGTGCACTTGTTTTCTTGTCGGAGTCAGAATGTTTGGTTATTGATGGATTCCAAAGCCTTTTATTGAAAATTTTAAATGTCCTTTGTAGGAAAACAATGGTAGTAGTTCTAAAAAACATCAGCTTTAGTTGGATAATTTAGCACGATGATGATTGTGGATGCTCAGAATGAGTTTCTCTTATTACATTTTTCGCAATGGTGAAAAGGGTGGATGTTTTTGTGGCAGAAACAAGGGGATTTTGTTCGTTGCCATTGATTTGACTCGACCATTGTCAGACCAGGGCCCTTTTGATGTGGTTTTGCACAAGGTTAGCATCGAGCTATTTCTTTTTGAAGTATATCTTCTCACCATCCCTTTGTATGTTTTCATATCTATTTGCTATTTTGTTACGACTTACGAGAGACACCAAGTATATATGCTTTTGATCTGCATATACTAATTATGCCACCCTTATTGGAATTTGTTGATGGTTGGACATTATTTGAGATCTAACTTATCAATCACTTTTTCCTTGTTTCATCGAACTTTTGTATTGATTGCTGAATTATGTCTGACAAGCTTTATTTTTCTTATAGCTGTCAGGAAAAGACTGGTGTGACGTTATTGAGGTATGTCATTTGATCTCCTTACATCTCGAAGTTAATTATGGATATAGCGGCCTGCAATTACTATATGTGACTATCTTTCCAGTATCTGAGATTGAGTTTTAGTTGGTCCTATCTATCTGAATAAGATAAAAAAGCCAATTCACCTATCTAGGAAGTCTGTTGGAACTTGGAGAAATTTTTTCTAATCTGGGGCTTTTAATTTTGTAACATTAAGGTTCTGTGGAGTGTATTCCTCGAGGTTTATTGAGAGGCTTGTATCAGTGTTATTTATAGTGAACCTATCCATGTAATTAGGAGAAAGATAGTCTTGAGTTCGTAGCTAGAACAGTCTGTTACATTTGAGTTAACGGCACACTTGTTTTCCACTAAGTACACGTCTCTTAAACTCTTTTTCCTTAAAAGGATTATAGGCTGAAGCATCCAGAAGTTACTGTTCTCGATCCTCCGTATGCCATACAGCATCTTCAGAATCGTCAGTCTATGCTTCAGGGTGTGGCTGATCTGGATTTATCCGATAGTCATGGTATTCCTTTTTGTTTCTTTTCAGTTCTGTCAGATACGGAAAATGTAACATACCCCAAAGGAAAAAGGCTCCGAGCTTGTATTTGACCTTTCCGTTTTTGCAGGCAAGGTTTGTGTGCCTAAACAGATGGTCATCAACAGAGATCCATCATCCATACCTCATGAAGTTGCAACAGCTGGGCTAAAGTTGCCTCTAGGTAGGGCTTCACTAAAATTAGTTTGTGGTAGCTTTAGTTTTTATCTGGTAGAAGGTGGTGGATTCAGTTATTGTGATCAATTTTAGTATCAAGTTCTGATATGTGGCCCTCTGATCTGTTGTTCAGTTGCTAAACCCCTTGTCGTTGATGGAACTGCAAAGTCACATGAACTGTTTCTGGCCTACGATCAATCCTCTCTGTCAGAACTTGAACCTCCCTTGGTTCTGCAAGAGTTTGTAAATCACGGTACTGTTTTGTGATTGGAACATGAAAGGTGGACTTCTGTGATAGCTATTGAAGGGTCTGACATAATTGCTTTCTTTTAACCAGGTGGCGTGCTCTTCAAGATATACATTGTTGGTGAAGCCATAAAGGTCGTAAGGCGGTTCTCGTTGCCCAACATTAACAAGTATGAGCTTGCCAAAGTTGGAGGTGTATACCCTTTCCCTAGAGTATCATCTTCTGCTGCATCTGCAGATGAAGCAGACTTGGAACCTTCTGTGGCTGGTGAGGTTCCTCACACCTTTGAGATTTGCGTCTTATGTTTCATATTTCTCTTAGCTAGTTGTTTTTCGAATTTCTTATGCTTTTCGTTTAATCCATGTAGAGCTTCCGCCTCTCCCCTTGCTCGAGAAACTTGCTAGGGAGCTCCGCAGCCGGATGGTAACTCCTCAATTTAACCTCAATGAACTTTGCTAATGAACTGTTGGTTGCATCTTTTGATTGCCTTATTATTGCTTATATCTAGGGCCTTCAACTGTTCAACATAGACATGATTCGAGAACATGGGACCAAGGACGTCTTTTATGTCGTTGATATCAACTACTTTCCAGGTTCGCTATTCTAATTTCTTCGGCTCATGTGGAGATGTTGACTATTGACTTGCTGTACTTTTCATGTGGATTGTTAAATGTGTGTCCAATATCATGCAGGTTTCGGGAAGATGCCAGATTACGAGCACGTTTTCACGGATTTCTTACTGAGCTTAGTGAAGAGTAAACACAAGCAGATAACACACAAATAGTACCCGAACACGTTAAACTGTAGGCGATCTTTTTGCGAGTTTGAAGAACAAAGATCTGCTTTAATTGCTGACATAATATGGTATGGTGTTTGACACTTCCCAGCCGGACCTGTGTCCGAGCTACAGCTACTTTTAGCTGATGCTAATGTCTGATGCTTTGTCACATCTGCAGGTAGAAGCGAGGCTGCAAATTAACAAAACCTCCACATCGATTACACAATGACCCTCTTCGAGACTCTAGCGATCTATTGATTGATTCAATTTTCAAGTTGCAGAAACTGTATAGGCCATGCACTTGAGAGTTTTTTACTTTGGTAGACATGTAGTCCTAAAACTATGTAGTTGATATGTTTTTTTTTTCCTTTCAGTTTTCACTTCCAGGAAGTTCTTTAATCTTCCATCTAATCTACTTGGCTATATGCAACCGGTTACAAAAATAAACGTTGCAGTGTGGAAAGCTCAAACCACATCGCATTACATATACAACAGACGCGAAAGAAAGTTCACATAGCTCGTTGGGAAACCAGAAAGAAAATGATGCCTGAGCTGACCCAAGCAGCAGACAAGCAGGCCATTAATGTAGATAGAAGCTTAAAGTGAAAGAAAAAGGCTACACTTTTACATATGCATGATAAACAACAGCCAAACCCATTTAAGGCAAGCATACAGCAGTTGTTTATTCATATGATGGACCCAAGCATTGATCAACCAAGTCAACAATACCAGGGTTCTCTAATGCAGCGGCCACCCTCTCTTTGTCGTTCAGTTGTTTATTAACTGCAGGCAGAAAATAGTTTAAGCATAAGAATGGGAATAAATTCGTGAAGGTCAAAGAGTGTCCGAGTCTACACGTTTAACGCTGAGACACATAACCGAGCCAACCAAGAAGTCCTTTCAGTGATGATTAAAACTAACGGCAAGAGACATACCGAGTTTGTCAACAGATGTTAACTGCCGATATATTGAACAACTTTTAACGACAAAACAAGAGGATTTCGAACAACTGAAACAATAGCCTCATTAACTTGAAACCGAATTGGTAAACCGGTAGAAGGGGGCAAGGGTTTACCTGCAGCTTCAGTGTCATGTGTTCCAGGTGCCACCCTAATATCCACCTGAAAATAATACATAAAGAATAAGTGAAACAAGAACAATGAATTTGTATGCACTGTCGCAAATAAAGATACTCCAAAACCAGTCAACCGATGTGGCATGGAAATTGAGCATATTAGCTTCTTCGGTAATGCCTAAGACCTTGTAGGTCACCTAAATATTAAGTATAGCTGGTTCCAAAACAAAGCTTACGTACATGAAAAGGTAAAGCTGGAGTCTTAAATTTTATAATTTTCTGTGATGTTTTTGCGGCGTGTTCAGAAACCTGAAGGAATCTTGTCTACAAGGGAATTTAGTTAGAGATTGACAGAGGGGTGAGCCATAATTCAAACAAACTAGACATTTTGCCATATAATTACTAAAAACAGTGATAAGTAGATGGCATTTGAACAGGTTCCAAGAGAGAACAATCATGTACCAGAAAAAAAAAAGAAACAGAAACTGAAACCTTATAGCGAGAAGGAAGACTTCTCATAAGCTTCACTCTCAAGCAAAGACCGATGACTGCCGCCATGCTACAATGTCCAACAGTTGGTGAAAAACTGACCCTGAACAAAAAAAAGTGTTGGAGTCACACGGCAAGTTCGGAACTTGAAACTGGATCTAAAGAAATACAATTGTCTTTACCTTACGTAACTATGTCCATCATCTACTTCAATTGCATCTTCTGTAATCACTTTGAGCTCTTCTAAAGAATAAGGGTGCTCTGGATCTTTGATGTCTCTTAAATGGTCTGAAGTAATCACGGAAATTTAAGATGAATAATAACAAAATGGAACACACTGACACAAGTAAGACAGAAGATTTAGCATTACATAAAACCAATCAAAACTGCCAAGTTTTGCGGAAAAATCTCCATGGTATTCTAAATTCCTCACCATCCTAAGTTCGGTGATCGAAAAGCAATCGAAAATAGGGAGTGGTCCATTTAGTATTACAATTCCTCACAATCAATGGCCTCATCCCATCCTGCGTATAACTCATCCGAACCATCTCGACATATGATGAAAGAAACCTCTATGGACTCCTAGACTAGACTCTGACAACGAATCGGAACATGTCATAACGATAGGAAAAAGGCGGAAGAAAGTTACCGAAAACTTCTAGTTGGTCGATGGGCTCGGCCGCAAGCTCATCAACAGGAGCAGCAGCATCACTCGAAGTGGTCCGAACCCGGCGCTCCTTCTTCTCATAAACAACTGGGTTTGCATTAATCAGACCAGAAACCATCTCCTTCCTTTCCTAATGCCCACTTCTACACAACAAAACCCATGAAACCCATATTAAAGATCACAACTTTAGCTTATTAAACAATTAAAACGCATCAATTAACAATTTTTAGGGCACCAAGTTCAGGAAGACGCAATCTTTAGACAGAATGAAATCGGAACATATACTAAAAAATAAAAATAATTGCTTGGAAATTATCCAGAAATGGAACTGACCCTTGAAAGGGATGACCGCTGGGTTGCACCGGTTGAGAGAGGAAGGGAGAGGAGTTTTTGCGCTTAGGAGGAGCTACGCAGCGTTTTGGAAGAGCGAAGTTGGACGGCAAATGGCACGTTCTTCTGATCCTAAGACCGCGTCTAGTTGTCTTAGGTTTCAGTTTATCGTCTCGACCGATACACATTTGAATCGATATATTTTTATCGAGGTTGCATAGTTTAGAAAAATAAATTTAACGTTATTATTAACAATATTATATAGTTAGTTATCAAGTATTCAAAATACGACACACGTGGTGTCTATCTTTTTTTTTGGTCGGAACGTGGTGTCTATCTTATGAGACTTAAGGAGGTTGGTTTTTGTTGGACTTTGTGTATTTTGGGTTTTACCCATTATTGTACAACTTTGTGCACAAGTTCACTGAGGGCCCAATTTTGGCCGACCCAATAGCCTTTTCCAATAGCCTTAGGAGGGACGTTGGACCTCCCTAAAAGAGAAGAGATGGTTGATGATTAATCTGCAAGTTTTCCATCTTTATCCACACAGAAAAGGGAACAATTTCGTATTATTACTGCTTATCGGTCTTAGACTTTACGAAGCAAAACCATCTGTGAAAATCATTCACGTATCTGATCCGTTCGTGATCACGAATCAACCAATAACACTATCTCGTTACGACGATCTCGAAAAAGCACGACAACAAGTAAGTCTTGTTATTTATTAACGAATTATGTTCATTAATTATTGAGTGATTAACTTATAATTATGTATTAATTATGAGTCAAACCCTTCAATTGGTATCAGAGCCTGCTTAGATATTGTTCTGGTTGTAATATGGTTTTAAAATCGAGTTTAATTGTGTTAATTTGATTCAAAAATCAAGTTTGATTGTGATTTTAATGAAAATTACATTATAATGTCCTTAAAAGTAGTTTAAATAAGAACCTGAGGACTAAATTGAAATTCAGTTTTTACGCGTGTAAAAGGATTGTCTTTTTTCATGCATGCACGAAAGATTTGGTATTAAACTAAAATTTTTCTAGCTGATGTCGTATTCTATTTATCATGTCCTTAAGTGTAAAAATGTGAAGGTTTTGAGATTAATCTATAATTTTCCAATCCCAAATTCAAAACAGAAACCCTTAATCACGATTTCCCCCCAAATTCACTCTTTCAATCAATTCGATCAAATCTGGTGTTTTCAACGCCGATTGTTAATGTCGGTCGCCTCCCTATGTGTCGCCGACGTGTGGATACTATTTTTGCATGATGACGTTGTCGGAATCGCGAGATCGGGCTTCGAGTTTCTAGAAATGCAACAAACGGAGAAGAGGATGTTGCACCCTCACTTTGCCTCGACGGACCTCGTCGTCGGTGCCATCGTGATCGGAAGAGGACGACGAGTCCATTCCAACTGGTGGCGGTATCTGAATCTCTGCCATGTAGCCGATGTCGTTAATCATCAGAGGAAGCTTCGGCTTCTTGTCGGGAGAGAGAGAGAAAGAGAGAGAAGGGGAAGGAGAATTATGCGAGGGGCAAAATCATAATTTTCTGATTTCCCTAAAACATTTTATACCCTGGTCAATTTGATTGAAATCGGGCGAATTGATCTAGTTTCTTGGTTTGACTCGATCCAATTTTGGTCAATTTTGACTTGAGTTAGACTTGTGCCCATTTGTTGGGCTTTTTTCTATTTTGATTGGATAAAATCTATTTTATTCAATTAAAATTATAAGAAAAATTTGAATTAAGTTTTAAAGATTATTAGAATAATTTTTTAATAACTTAAAAATAATAGAACTTTTATATGCATATGTATGTGTTTAAAACCTCTTGTATACCAATGTATATAAAAAGCTTGTGAGTTTTTTATGATTAAATAATTTGTTTGCTCAATTACTTATCCATTTATACTTCCTATCGAAGAACTTAGAATGATTAAAGTTTGAGATTAATTCTCGAAGGGTAAGGGGAAATATACCCGTAACCTACTCATTCAAGATAATCAATGACTTCATATCATTTGGAATTATAATGTATAGTAGATTTATATCAATATTGCTAATTATCACTCCTTTAAGTATATTTTTTAATTCCCATTAGTTATGTCGATTGCTTCTAAGTCAATTGTCGCTGAGCTCAACAAGGAATTACAGTTCAATGGTGATAATTACGATAACTAGAGTATAAAAATACAATACGTGCTAGAAGAACATGATGTTCTTGAGATTGTGTCTATAGTACTAGTAGAACCTGAACCAGGTATCACTACACAATACAAGCGTGATAGATAGGCTCAAAGTTACGTGCTTTGATGATAAGATTTGACACTTATAAGAAAAGCCATGTTCATTCAATGAAGAAGCATCTCAGGTAGATGCCAAACAATGATATGTGAGCTGATTGAGGTCGGCCACATGCTTATTAATGAATAGCAGATCTAGGCTGTCATTCATTCCCTACCTGTCAACTTGGGAACACATGAAAATAACTCTTACCTATGTAGATAATGTTATGACATTTGAAGATATGGCCCAAAACCTTGAGTTAGAAGAGGATCGTCTTCTAGATATTAAGATACACCCTGAAGCTCACATGACCTAGTCTAGTGGCATAGAGGTAAGAGAAAAAGAGGTAAAAAAGACTAGGGTAAAAAAAAAAGAGAATGAGAGCAAAGCTGATAATCCTAGAACTAGTGAGAAGAGTTTTGATAATAAGAAAAAAAAGAAAGTTTAACATCAAGAAAGTTAGATGTTACAACTGTTAAAAGAAAGGTCATTTCGCCAAAGAATGCACAAGAGAAAAGAAGGTACATAAGGTTGACTCACGTGTGAGTAAATTATATGTATCTAGTACTATTCTTCTATCTGAAACTCATCCTACGTGGGTGATTGATTCAAAAGCGACATACCATGTGAAAAAAGATCATGGAGCTTTTGTTGATTTTTGACAATTGCCGGTAGGAGCAAAATACATTTTTATTGGCAATAATGCACGAGTAGATGTCAAGGGTATGGGTACATATAGATTGAACCTGCGTTAAGGTCGTACCCTATTTGTGCATGACGTACTGTTTGCTCCTAAAATTTCATGGAACTTAATTTCTATGTTAGCCTTTATGGCTCTCAGTTTTTGATGTTTGAGAATACCTCTGTAAAGTTATTTTTAGAACATATCTTTTATGGATCTGGTTATAAATATGATGGTTTCCTTATCATGGATGTGATTGGTTATTAAAATTTTGTTTTTCCTCTGTCACCAAGGTGCAAACATCTCATAAAGATGTTAATTTTGTGGTATTCTAGATTGGGCCATATTGGTCGATATCATTTTAACCGTCTAGCTAAGGCAGAGCTGTTAGGTAATTTAGAAAAAGCTATATTACCAACATGCGAACATTGTCTAGAAAGAAAATTGGTAAAACAACTATTTGGTAAAGGAACTAGAACCAACTTTCCACTATAGTTAATTCATTCGGATGTCTGTGGTTCAATGAATGTGAGGGCTATACATGGAGCATTTTACTTCATCATATTTATAGATGACTATAGTAAGTATGGTCTAGTCTATTTGTTTTCTCATAAATATGAAGCATTATTTGAAGATTTTTATGAATTTTGCTGAGAATCAACATGATTGAAAGATTAAGGCTTTACAAACAGATCATGGCTATGAGTATCTTACTGATAAATTTAATACTCTATGCCAAGAAAAAAGAATTGAACATCATTTGTCTATTCCTTTTTCACTTAATAGAATGGGGTAACAGAAAGAAGGAACAAAACACTTCTTGATATGGTGAGATCTATGATGATACATGCAAATTTGCCTATATCTTTTTATGGAGGTGCACCCTTTACTGCCATATATGTTTTAAATTGAGTCCCCTCTAAATCTGTCACTACCACCCCTTATAAAATGTGGACATGTCGTAAACCTAATCTAAGCTACTTGAGACTATGTGGGTGTGCGTCTTATGTCTATTCTACCTCTAGTTCTTTTGGTAAATTAGGACCAAGAGTTAGAAAGAGTGTCTTTATAAGATACTCTGAATCATAGGTGAACTCAAAAATGGACAAGTGACAGAATATGAATTACGAGATGTCACATTTTAGAAAAATGATTTTCTGAAATTGGGAGACGTAAGAAGTGATCTTACGCTATACAAATTGATGAGGTAAAATCATCTGGATTACTCCAACCCAGTGGGAGAACTGTGGATGAGGAAAATCAAGTTTTTTATCTTAAAATGATCTGGTAGTTCACAATCCTAATGGGAGTACATTTCCAAATTCTGGTTAGAGTATGGATTATCCCTTTAGTTAGAGTACTGTTCCTAGTTATGATGAATATATTAGAGATGTTTATCAAAAACATGAACTTCATAGAACCAAAAGAACTAGTATTTCATGCAAATGATTTGAGGTTGAATGCACTATTAATACTTTATTGGCATCATTGAAAGATAACAATGGTTCAAATAAGATTCTTTTGACAATTCTACAAGATGAGGATGAACCTATGAATATTTTTACTGCTCTATCATAACCTGATAAAAATGAATGGACTAAAGCAATGGAATAAGAGACGGCTTTGATGGAGAAAAACCATATTTGAAAATTGGTTGATCTACCTAATGGACATAGGAAAATTGGGAACAAGTGAGTTCTCAAGATTAAGGAAAAAGCAGATGACTGTATTGAAAGGTACAAAGCTCGTTTAGTTGCCCAAGGATTCAAACAACAGGAAAGGATAAACTATGAGGAGACTTTCACACCTATTGTGAGATTTACATCCACTAGGATAATTCTAGCTATGGTGGTAAATTTAGACCTTGAGCTACATTAAATAGATGTAAAGACTACTTTTCTTAATGGAGAATTGGATGAAGAAATCTACATGATTCAGTTAGAGGGCTACATCCAAAAAAGCTGTGAAAATAAAGTTTGCAAATTGATGAGATCAATTTATGACTTCAACAGTCTTCTCGGCAATGGTACATTTGTTTTTATAATACGATCATGTTGTATAATTTTAGAATGATAGACAAAGATCATTTTGTCTATTTGAAAAGTTTAGCTAATAAGTTTGTCATGATTACTCTATATGTAGATGCCATACTAATATCTGGAAATGACATGGGATATCTTAATGAGCTCAAAGTTAGTTTTTATCCAAATTTGAAATGAAAGATATAGGTGAAGCTAATTATATTCTCAGAGTTAAGATTACGAGAAATTGCTTGAAAAGGTTATTATCTCTTTCATAAGAGACTTATATCCGTAAAGTAGTAGAGCAATTTAATTATAATAATTGTAATCCCAAATATGTCCCAATTGTCAAAGGCCATCATCTTAATAAAAACATGTATCCTATAACAGCCCAATGAAAAAAGGATATGATGAAAATCTCTTATGCTAATACAGTTGGTTGTCTGATGTATGCAATATTGTGTACAAGACCAGACATTTGCTATATTGTTAGATAGGCTAGTAGATATCAATCTAGCCCAGGTTAAGTACATTGGAAAGCAGTT
Organism: Hypericum perforatum; assembly: GCA_012979155.1. Classification (NCBI taxonomy): domain Eukaryota; kingdom Viridiplantae; phylum Streptophyta; class Magnoliopsida; order Malpighiales; family Hypericaceae; genus Hypericum; species Hypericum perforatum. Next base: position 12,059 of record SOPF01025878.1, read on the forward strand.
AAGGAAATTATGAAATACTTGAATACGACTACAGAATACTTACTGGTTTATCAAGGTCAAGACCTGATATTGAGAGGTTACACTGATGCTGATTGTGATAGTGATGTGGATGGGAATAGATCTACATTAGGATATGTCTTCACTTTTGACGGATGTTTTATTTTGTGGAGTAGCAAGAAACAAAAGTGTGTTTCCCTATCAACTATAGAAGCTGAGTACGTTGCTTCTACGGTAGTTGTACTAGAAGTAGTATGGTTGAAGAGGTTTTTGAACCATTTATCCCTAACCGACTCAAAAAGACAAATGAGCTTATTTTGCAACAATCAAGCATCAATATCTTTTGCTAAGGATCCTAGATACCATAGCAGAGCAAAGCATATTGACATTAACTATCACTTTATTAAGGATATGATTGTACATAAAAAGGTTAGCATAAAACACATGTCTACCCATGATATGATATCAGATCCTATGACCAAGGTTGTATCTAGAGATGCATTTAAGAAATACGTCTGATCCTTTAGATTGCTAGATATTGATGTTTTTTGTACATAATGTAATAAATCATTTATTTAATATGATATAGTTATTTTAGTAATATGCAAATGTTCTTTTGTGAAACATTTATCAGAGCATGTGAGACAGAAAAATATCCTACTCACACGGGTGTTTACCTCTAATATGATATAGTTATTTTAGTAATATGCAAATGTTCTTTTGTGAAACATTTATCAGAGCATGTGAGACAGAAAAATATCCTATTCACACGGGTATTTACCTCAGTGGAAGTTAACAAGTTGATTCCTTGATGAGATGAGGTAGTTTTATAAAAATTATTACATTGAGTGGTTATTCTAAAATGTTAATACCATCTTGCTTAATTACAAGAAAAAGTTCTTATTAAAGTGCAAGATTTATGATAATGCAAGCATTTGTTGGTGCATTGAATTTTTTGTAAATTCAAATGATAAGATATAAGTGAAACTTATCATGATCTGTCTATATAGCCTAGAGCAGTTTTAAGTAAACTAAAGTCGTTGTTCAGTAAAATATCGAGGCTCATGCTCTAGTATGATGTTAAATTGTGAATAACATGCACTCCTTCTAACAAGAAATGAACATCATAAAAACGTGGATTGTACCATATTTGCTTAGTCGACTAATGGATGGAAAATTATTAAGTGATTTCTATTTCTCTGGTGTGAGACCAATTCCAGAATTTATTTTTTGATACACTATCCTTAACGTATCTTGGAAATATGATTTTGTGTTGCTACCTTGGAAAGTCTATGAAAGGGTCATGATTCATAATTCGACATAGCAAGGCTGACTAGAAAAATAAGCTTTATCATAATGGAAAAATACTAATAAAAGAGAAGATTTTTCATCGATCACATTCCAGAATTTTGTTGTTTAGTGGTGCACACCTATTTTGTTGAGAATAATACAATATTGAACATGATTAAATTGTTTGAAATCACATATGCAAACAATAGGATATGAGATGAAACTTAGGATAAGGCATACCTAAGATAATGAGAATGTTGAGATGCTATTATTTAAGTAGCCCGCGTGTGTCCTCTTGAATTTAGCTAAGTGCACTCGATGTATGTTGGTAGCACGAAATCTTTGCTAAGTAAAAATCCGAGACTTTGTTGATTATGGTCAATAATGTGTGAGTGGGAGATGTTAGACTTTGGGTATTTTGGGTTTCACCCATTATTCTGCAAGTTTGTGCATAAGCCCATTGAAGGCCCAATTTTGACTGGTCCAACAGCTTTTTCCAAGTGTGATGACACTTGAAAAATGAGTAAGCAAAATTGCCTTAGTAGCTTGGCGATTTGGAAGCTTACTTACCCTTATGGGGTGAGTTGGCAAGCCTTGGATCTCCTATAAAAGGGAGGAGAAGGCTGATGATAAATCTGCAAGTTTTCTATCCTCATTCACACAGAAAAGGGATCAATTTCTTATTAGTCCCTATAGGTCTTAAACTTTATGAAGCAAGGCCATTCGTGAAAATTATTCACGTATCTGTTCATGATCGCGAATCAACCATTAACACTATCTCGTTACGACGATCCTGAAAAAGCACGCTACAACAATTAAGTCCTGTTATTTATTAAAGAATTATGTTTGTTGATTATTGAGTGATTAACTTATAATTATATGTTAATTATGAGTCAAACACTTCGATTTTCATTAAAATCATTATTAAACTATTGTCGAAAAGTCCTTCGATAATATCTTGCCGATGCTGATATAAGCTCGCGCATGGTTGTTTTCTCTACGAACATCGATTAATCTAGGGTTAATCTACATACGATGACTAATGCAAAAGTCAGAGTTATTTAGATGTCACCGAAGTAACTTATTAACAATTTTGTACATAACTCGTGACCATATATATATTAATAAGATATTTAAAAGTCAGTCAATATATATGTTATCTGATAATTGTTAGTTGTGTGATTGTGAAGAATAGAATGAGGATTGTATATTGTTTTGTGAAATCTCTGTCTTCATTTCTTATGCCACCGTTTCGGTGAGTTTTAAATTTGTGTTGATTTTGATATTACTGTATCCTTGTTAGTTTGGATCAATAAGATGATTTACTTATCAAAAAGCAAAGGATACAAAACTTATTAAAGCAACATAATTGCTTAAAAGAACTGTATCCAATGTCATTTTTTGGTGTTGTCGAGGTTATCTTTTTTTTCTTCTTATTCTCGTACGAGATAATCAGTTATACGTTTCTACCAAAAAAAGATAATCACATAAACGGTAGAATATCTAAAGTGATTTATATGCCTGTTTAATAGCATCATCAGTATAGAAACAATTGTTTGCTTTGTTATTGAGTATTATTTGACATAATTTACTTTTGATAAAATAATCAGAAGTTCCTGATAGTTAGAGAAATTGATGAATCATAACATTTTTAGTATTGCTTGGTCAATAACATAATTATACATCGCAATTGATTAGAAACGAATCAATTTTATTTGCTGGGTATATGGAAAATACGAAATCGCGTTGTGTTTGATAGTGAGCAATTTGACCAAGGGAGATTGATGCTTCAAACTTGCAGGCGATTGTCGGAAAGGTTGTTTATGTCCGGAATTTCATCCAAGTTGAAGTGTCATAATATGTTTCTAAACTCACAAGTGTAAACTTCTCATAGAAGCGGTGTAATATTTGGAGACTGTTTTTTTT
>SOPF01025878.1:20271-38314 GCA_012979155.1 Hypericum perforatum
TTTAAGTGTACTACACTAATATCACTATTAAGTACCAAAAATCTTCTTAATTATTCTAAAGATATTCGACTATCCTATTACCACACGCTATTAGATAGTCAAATCCTTTTAATTAAACTATTTATAGAAAATTGCTCTTAATTGATATTGATGAACTATAAAATAATATCATTTTACAGATACTACTAGATAATAGCAATTTATATTTTTCCTTAAAATTAAAATTTTGAATAATAAATTATTTTATATATTCAAATTTATATTACATAAATCTAAATTTATAATATTATTTAAATGCTACATTTATTTGAGATATTTTTCACCATAATTGAGAAGATAAATAATAATATAAAATTTTCAAACAAAGAGGTCTACCATAAATAATACCTTAAAATAATTTATGAATTTTAAAAGCATGTAAAAATATATGTATTTATTAAAAATATTATTTTATTCAAAAATTAGAATTAAAATTTACTATTAAGATTCTCTAAAATAATGTTAATTATTATGATAAAAATATTATCACATTTTAATATTTGCACTAACTCTTATTAATTTTAAAAAGTTATCACTCACTTTAAAGAAGTTATAATGTAGTATGTTAAGCACACATCGTCTAAGCTCCTTAATTACTCTTTTCTATTACTTTATCTCAATTCATTTAAGAAAATCTGAGCTTTCCCCACCCTATATTAAAATAATTTATCCCTTAAAAGATGAGAATGTATATAATACATAAATAATACTCGATTGTGCTTGATTTCCAATAAATTTTTTTTATCGGAAAAGTAGAAGATGGTGTTTGCTGCTTACGAAAAATCCTTCACTCAACAAAATTAGTTCGACACGTAGTGAGGGACATTTCCTAGCTTGGTATGTTGTACGCATTCTAAATGTACACAATTTTCGTTCGTACATTTGGACTCTTGAATGAGTTTTACAAAGACTGAAATATATATTGGCACTATTCTTACAAAAAGAAAATATGCTAATACCCTATTTAAGATACATTTAAAATGTTTTAATGATTTAATTATACTATTCAAATCAATAAGTAATATGTTTTTTTCTTTGAAAACTATTGGAATTAAGGTGAATGAGCCCAAGCCTAATAGGCCCAAAAGCCAAATTGTTAAGGAAGTGGAAAGGGAGTGTACCACATTGGTTTGTGCAAGGGAAAAATCCAAATATATAAGTGATTTATTCCCTTCACATTCTACTTGGTTGACTACTCCCTAGGTTGACTTTCAGTTGACTTTCCTTTGACTTTTCATTGACTTTCCTTTGATTGCTAGGACGGTACGCACCGTTCGAGCATGAGCACGGGCGTGGGACTGAAACCAGACATAGGCTAGGTGCTTGGGTGCATTGAGGTGCACTTGGCACTTCGCACGTCTTGAGGAGCTCTAAAAGTTTTGGAAAATTCTGGAGTGATCCGGAACCCAGAATGCGACAAGACGCAAGCGAGGTGTTGACTTCCTCTCTTCTCCCGTTCTATCACTTAGACATTCAAGTTTTGAGTATATAAGGGTTCGCCCAAAAGTTTTGAGTTCGTGTGTAATGTTATTGGAAATGCCCGATAGTTGTTGTATCTTGGGGATGATTGCCGTAGTCCGCACGCACTGAAATATACGGGGCAATCTCATCTTACGGAGAAAGTGTCCAACACTTACCTTGACTATACATGATCCTAATCAAGTACACACATCCGACAACCCAACAATCGTAAGACGAGATTCGTACTTGAAGATGGCATCGAGTAGCACCATTGCTCTGACTATGGTCTTGGAAACTATCCACGTCGAAAGGCCAGCGAAGTTCAATAGTACCAAGTTCAAGAGGTAGCAGCAGAAGATGACGTTCTATCTGACCACGCTTAACCTGGTACGGTTCCTGAAAGAGGATGCATCAAAGCTCGCAGAGAACGAGAAAGATCAACAAGTGATCAACACTCTCAATGCGTGGAATCATAGTGACTTCCTCTATCATAATTATATCCTAAATGGACTAGATGACACACTCTACAATGTCTATGCGGTAGCTAAGACCGCTAAAGAGCTGTGGAGTTCACTCGAGAAGAAGTACAAAATGGAGGATACTGGGATGAAGAAGTTTATCGTCAGGCAGTTCCTTGACTTCAAGATGGTGGACTCCAAGAAGGTCATTGACCAAGTGTAGGAGTTGTAGCTAATCTTTCACGAGATCCATGCGAAGGGATGCAACTCAGCGAGTCCTTCCAAGTGGTCGTGATGATCGAGAAGCTCCCCCCCACTCTGGAAGGACTTCAAGAGCCACTTCAAGCATAAGAGGAAGGATATGAGCCTAGAAAACCTGATCGTGATGACAACCGAAAGTCTGAAGTCAAGCAAGGCAAGGTCCCCTCTGAGAGCATCGTGAACCTCACCGAAGGTAAAGGTAGCAAAAAGAGGAAGAAGTCGGGGGACAAGCAGGAGAAGCAAGAGCCCAAGAAAAACAAGAATAAGAAGATCAAGGGCGCTTGCTATAACTACGGAAAACCTGGCCATATGGCTAAGGATTGTCACATGCCTAAGAAGGACGATCAAAGAAAGGCCAACCTAGCGGAAGGCCCGTCCAAGATGGATTTGTCAGCTGTGGTATTGGAGGCCAACCTAGTGGATAATCCAAGGGAGTGGTTCATGGATACTGGAGCTACTCGCCATGCTTGCTCAGACAAGGAGTTGTTCTTATACTACATCCCGATCAACAGCCAAAAGCTATTCATGGGAAACTCTGTAATGTCCAACATCGTCGAACAAGACAAGGTGGTCCTGAAGCTGACCTCAGGAAAGGAGCTGACCCTCAATAATGTGCTGCATGTCCCGGACATCCACAAGAACTTAGTTTTTGACTCACTGTTAAGCAAAGCTAGTCATAAGCTTGTATTTGAGGCAGATAAATTTGTACTGACTAAAGCGGGTCAATTTATAGGCAAGGGTTACCTAGGAGCTCTTTAAGATGAATGTAATAACTGTACACCTCAAGTTTAACTTTGACGATCGTAACATAATAAAAGCTTCTTCTTATTTGGCCGAGTGTTCTAATTTATGGCATGGTAGATTAGGACACGTAAATTTAAACTCGCTAAGAAAGTTAGTAAGTTTAAATTTATTATCCAATTTAGAGTTCAACTCTTCCAATAAATGTAAGGTATGTGTGGAGGCCAAAATGGCCAAGGCACCTTTCCATTCGGTGGAGAGAAGTACGATGCCTTTAGAGTTAATTTATACGGATACTTGCAATATGAAACACGCGCAAAGTAGAGGCGAAAAAAAAATTCTTTATCACGTTTATCGACGATTGTATAAGATATTGTTACGTGTATCTCTTAAAAGGTAAAGACAAAGCTCTTGAGGCCTTTAAGAGGTATAAAAATGAGGTTGAAAATCAACTCAGTGTAAAAATCAAAATGATCCGAAGTGATCGAGGAGGAAAGTATGTAGCTCCATTTGAGGAACTTTGCCATGAACACGGTATTATTCATCAGACAACTGCTCCATACTTACCTTAGTCAAATGGCGTAGCTAAACACAAAAATCGAATTCTTAAAGAGATGATGAATGCTATGTTGATTAGCTCAGGCTTACCCCAGAACATATGGGGAGAAGTTGTGCTCTCAGCTAACCACATTCTAAATAAGTTGCCACACAAAAAAGGACAAAATCCCATACGAGCTATGAAAAGGAAGGAAGCCTTTCTATGGTTACCTTAAAGTGTGGAGGTGCCTAGCAAATGTCGAAGTACCTAAGCCTAAGTAGGTAAGGATATGACCCAAGATTATTAATTGCATCTTTATCGGATATGCACAAATCTAAGAACCCGAAAATTAATGCAAGAATGATCATTGAATCAAGAAATGCAACGTTCTTTGAGGATATCTTTCCTAATAAGGAAAGAAAAGAAAGAATTCCCAAGAAAAGGGCACACAAGACTACGTAAGGGTCAAGTCAGGAGGACGATGAACCTAGACATAGCAAACAGACAAAGGTAGCCAAATCTTTTGGTCCAGACTATCTAACCTATGTATTAAAAGATGAACCCAAGACAATCAAAGAGGCATTGTCGAGTCCTGATGCTCCTCTCTGGAAGGAAGCTATCAATAGTGAGATAGAGTCCATTATGCAAAACTATACGTGGAAAATCATGGATCTCCCATCGGGTTGTAAACCTTTGGGATACAGGTGGATCCTTAAAAGGAAATTTAAAGCTGATGGAACAATCAACAAGTACAAAGCTCGATTGGTAGCTAAGGGGTTCAAACAGAAAGAGGGATATGACTTCTTTGACACGTACTCACCGGTCACAAGAATCACATCAATTGGAATGCTCATAGCTGTTGCAACTATCTATAACCTCGAGATCCACCAGATAGATGTAAAAACTACTTTCTTGAATGGAGAGCTAGAGGAGGAGATATACATGGAGCAACTTGAAGGGTTTGTGGCTCCTGGACAAGAGCATAAAGTATGCTGTTAGTTAAGTCACTATACGGTCTTAAACAAGCACCAAAACAGTGGTATGAGAAATTTGACAGGACGATGCTATCAAATGGCTTCAAGATCAACGAATACAATAAATGTATTTACATTAAAGGCATACCTGAAGCTTACATAATTGTATGTCTCTATGTGGATGACTTACTAATTATGGGAAGCAATAATGAGGTTATTATAAAAACTAAAAATATGTTAAAGAGTTACTTTGACATAAAAGATATGGGTCTGGTAGACGTCATCTTAGGGATAAAGATCTCTAGAAAAGTAGAAAAAATTTTCTTGACACAATTCCATTACATGGAAAATGTGCTCAAAAAATTCGAAATTTTAGACAAACCTCCAGCTAAGACTCCAGTAGACCTGAATCTACACTTAGCCAAGAATCGAGGGGACCTAGTATCTCAACTGAGGTATGTGCAAATTATCGGGAGCTTGATGTATTTAACAAACTGCACTCATCCTGATATTGCGTACTCAGTTAGTAAGCTTAGTAGATTCATAAGTAATCTAGGAAAGGATCACTGGCTAGCTTTAGAAAGGGTTTTACGGTATTTAAAGAATACCATAAACCATGGCATACACTATGCTAAATATCAGCTATATTAGAAGGATACAGTGACACAAACTGGATATCGAACATGAAGGACTCCAAATCTACGAGTGGATACGTATTCACTATAGGAGGAGGAGCTATATCTTGGAAGTCCTCTAAACAAACGTGCATAGCTCAATCCACCATAGAGTCAGAGTTTATAGCACTAGACAAAGTTGGGGAAGAAGCTGAATGGCTCAGAAACTTTCTAGGATATTCCATGCTGGGGTAAACCAGTGCCTCCCGTATTGATACATTGTGATAGCATGTCTGCAATTAGGAGAGCACAAAGTACAATGTACAATGGTAAGTCTCGACATATTCATCGGAGACATAATACTGTTAGATAATTGATCTCAAGTGGGGTGATCACCATTAACTATGTAAAGTCTAAGGATAACATAGCTGATCCTTTTGCTAAAGGAATCAATCAAGATCAAATGTATAATGCAGTAAGGGAAACAGGATTAAAGTCCATACACTAAAGGACGTCCATAGCGGTAACTCAAGCATGATGAGTGGAGATCCCACAAACTTGGTTCAACAAGACAACTAAGTTATGGAGGGTTTAGTTAATCACCTGGAACCTAACTCATTCTCAGAAGCTGCCCAGGTGTTAGCCTACAGAGGTGTGGTAAGGTTAAGCAATACACTTTTAATGATTACTATACCTTGTTGAAGGTGGAGTATGGCAGGATACTTTCGATAGGAGATCACCTATGTAAATGTGAAATAAGGTCGCTTCAAATAGGAAAAACACTTATGAATCTAAGATATGGTCCATGGCCGAAAAGTACACAACATAAGAACCTAAATATACTAGGGTTATTATTGTGTAAATGTTATTATCTTGGTTTATGCAAAAAGCTGATGGTTCAAGACATCGCGTTCACTGAGCAGTGAGTAAATCTGATAACATCTTACTAGAGAAGGTTTAAAGCCGCAAGCTACCTATCTCGATGTAATAATAACACATCAAAACTTTCAATTAGAGTCTGCATGCATTGGTCATCATTCATGTGGGAGATTGTTGGAATTAAGGTGAATGAGCCCAAGCCCAATAGCCCAAAAGCCAAATTGTTAAGGAAGTGAAAAAAGGAGTGTACCATATTAGTTTGTGCAAGGAAAAATCCAAGTATATAAGTGATTTCTTCCCTTCACATTTCACTTGTTTGACTACTCCCTAGGTTGACTTTCCTTTGACTACAAGGATGGTACGTAGCATCATCTGAGCACGAGCACGGGCGTGGGCGCAGGACCGGGACTGGGACCGAATACAGGCTCGAGGCTGGGAATGGGTGCTTGGGTGCATTGAGGTGCACTTGGCACTTTGCACATCGCGAGGAGCATTAAGGAGCTCTAAAAGTTTTGGAAAATTCCAGAGTCATCCGAAACCCAGAATGCGACAGGATGCGAGCGAGGCCAAATGGATAAGTCCTTCATTTTGAGGGGATACGAGGTTGGAAGATAAGGTCGACCACGAAGGAACGCGAGGCCGGATAGGGATGAGGCTGCTAGACAGCCTTCCCAAGGGACGCGAAGAGGCTGAAGCCTATCCAGAAGGACTTCCAAATGGACACGACCACTCAGGACAGATAGACAGCCAATGGTAGTGACCATTCAGAGTGCCTGGATCCCTACATCGTCCAGCCTATAAATAGGCCAGTCCCCCTGCCATTATTCCCATCCCAACAATACTTGCATATCTTGCATTGTTGACTTCCTCTCTTCCCCCATTCTATCACTTAGACATTCAAGTTCCGGGTATATAAGGGTTCGCTTGAAAGTTTTGAGTTTGTGTGCAACGTTCTTGGAAACGCCCGATAGTCATTGTATCTTGGGGACGATTGCCGTAGCCCGCATGCACTAAAATATAAGGAGCAATCTCGTCTTACGGAGAAAGTGTCCAACACTTGCCTCGACTCTACACGATCCTAATCAAGTACACACATCCGACGACCCAACAAAAACATCACGAGAGAACCTCGATTTATAGAACGACAGTAGAGGTACTGTGGAAAATGTACACCAATAATATTTATTTGACATGACGTATTGAGCAAGACTATATGAAAATTTATATTTTTTAAATCCAATATTATAAGATAAAATTTGCCAAAAAACAAGTTATTTATAAGATTAAAAGAGCTCAGAGTAGCTTTAATTTGAAATTTGGGTATGTGATTTCCATCTTAAACTTTGACATCCAAGGTTTCAGTTTGGTTTGCTGGAATATGCTCCAAGCAGAGTTGTCGGATCTTATTTCCACGAGCTAGAGTTGCAATCTTCCTTTTGTCCTTTCTCTTTGTAAATTGAAGAGCTCTTGAAGAGAAGTAATATTTCCAGCTTGCGACGTTTCATGAACTTTATTGATTTTCTCTTTTTTCAGGAAAAATACAAGAAAGGTGTTGGCGGGCACATAATTTTTAGATGTGTTATGGATGCACCAATGTGATTACGTAGTTTACAGTCTTAATTCATCTGCAAAGAGTATCCGCTTCATATAATATCAGTGCTTTCGCTGTAATTGAAATCGATTGCTCAAATGTTATAGGAGGTCCTGCATTCTTGGTGATGGAGAACATGCCATACATTTGTGTTGATTATGATACTGCCGTATCCTTGTTAATTTGGAGCAAGAATGTAATATACTTATAAAAAAATACTAAACGTATTATAGCAACATAATTGGTTGAAAGAACTGAATCCAATATCATTTTTTGGTGTTGTCGATGTTATTTGTTATTTTTTTCTTACGCTTTTACGGCATTATCAGTTATACGTTCCTACCAAAAAAAGATAATCACACAAACAGAAGAATATCTAAAGTGATTTATATGTCTGTTTAATAGCATCGTCAGTGTAGAAACAATTGGGTTCCTTTGTTATTGAGTATTATTTGACATAATTTAATTTTGATAAAATAATCAGAAGTTTCTGATATTTAGAGAAATTGGTTAATCAAAACATTTTTAATATTGTTTAGTCAATAACATAATTATACATCACAATTGATTAGCAAAGAATCCATTTTGTTTTTACTGTCCAATGATACATCCACTGATTTAAACCAAAAACTTTGCAATTTTTTAATTGTTTTTTTTTCATATCAAATTGGGAAGTCCAACTTCATTTTGGAATAATATCTAATACTGATCACCAAATCATGAAATTTTAACGGCCTCTTTATTAATTTCTCAAATATAGAACATGATCGGCGATACAAATTGGGCAATATGCATTGTATTTAGTAAATGGTTGTCAACTGATAATAAGACCGCCATTAATATATTGACCAAAAAAAATAAGTGATACTAATGTTCACCAAGATAACCACGTAGGACAGTTCATATCATATTTTGGGAAATATATGAAACTTGGTTGATAACTAATTAGGTGTCACCAAAAAATTGTATAAATATAATGTCAATTTCTCCCTCTATCACTACCATTCCTAACATCAGCCCACCAAAAATTTCGACATTATTTCCCTTTGAGACCTGTGAGATCCCGTATACCGTTGCATCCAAAACTCAATAACTATTTTCTGATGTCTAGAAGGAGTTCTGGCTGCAAGAGAATTGTAGTGGCTAAGATTAATAAGGAGAGCAATCTTCAAGTGACCTTCTCCAAGAAACGGACTGGTCTCTTCATGAAAGCTAGTGAACTTTGCACCCTTACTGGTGCTAAGGTCGCCATCCTTGTGTTCTCCCCGTGGAAGAAAGTGTTTTCCTTTGGCCATCCTAGAGTTGCACCGATCATTGATCATTTTCTCATTGGGGAGAACAATGAAACTTCTAATGCCTCAGATCCCATGCAACAATTTTTTGAGGCTTACCAGAAGGAGAACGTCCGAGACCTTAATGTGCAGCTCTCATGTAGGTACACAAATAATTATAAGTTATAATCATGCAAATAAATTAATATTTTTGAGATTATGTTTTTATGAAACTTTCTAGAAAAAGGAGATTGCTTTACTTTTAAATTCGAGTGTCGAATCTATTTTTTTCATTTTTTTAAGACAGGTTAGGGTCAGCCAATAATGATGTTTAAGAATACAGATTCGACTTCCATTATTTTGCAAGAGAATTCTAGACTAGAAAATTATTTTATAATTCTGTTACTTTTCTAGGTTTAAGCATTCTATCATATCACCAACCTAGAATTCTTATCAAGTATTCTATCATATCACCAGTAGAACTTCCTCCGACTTCCATTACTTTTATTGTACAAAAAATTGTATAAATATAATCATCAAGCATCTTATCACCAACCTCCTCCACTACCATCACCAGTAGAACTTCCTCCAACTTATTATGCTCTATTTGTGCTAGTGTTAATGACTACTTTTCCCAACCATCGTATCTGAATGTTCCTTATATGGAGCACAATTTTATTGCTGGAAACAGCTCTGTCAATGTGGACGGTATAGGATATCCAAGAGGGTATTAGATGGAGTAGCTAGAATTTCTTTACTCGTCATTATGTTTGATCTTGTGTTAGCATCGGACAATGTACTGCATCTTGTTCGAATCTTTATATTGAATAAACATTTTTGTCTTGTCTTAGCATCGGACTTACATCTTGTTCAAATCTTTATATTGAATAAACAATTTTATCTTGTTTCACCATTGAACAATGTACTCTATCTTGTTCGAATCTCTATATTGAATAAACAATTTTGAGACTACAAATATTTGTAGTTTTTTTTGTTTATTAGATGCATTCAGTAATGGTCCATTTTCGCGCGTATATAACTAATTTTCAAAAGGGGTAGAATTAAAGTTTTTTAACCCCACAAAGAAGTTACCTTTTCTATGATCTACAAACCAAGAAAATAATTTTAAATCTTCAAGACTTAGATATTTGAGAATGTTATAAAGTTTCTAATATATTTAGCACATTTAATTGGTATATTTTCCAAAAAGGTACTATTTTTATTTATAAAAGATTCTACACACCTACCACAGTCGGAAGAACTATCAGCAATTCGTGATGCCTCTGGTTTTGCTGATGTTAGTGGCTACTTTTGCTGACCATTGAAACTAAATGTTCCTTCTCTAGACGTAAATATTTGGAAATGTAAGTATGTTTCTAATCTATTTAATAACTTAATGGGTACATTTTTCAATTTTAGGGTATTGATTGTAACTCTCTCGATCGGATCTTGGCTTATATGGCCAACATTGTGGACGGTAAGGACGTTACCAGCGATAGAGAACCAAAAATGCCAAAGCTCGAGGGAGGAATCCGTGGCCGCGACAACCACATCGATGAGGATGACAGCGACAGCTGCAGCTATGGCAACGGCCTTTCGGACATGGACCAAGACGATGTCAGAAGCGTAGATTACGAAGACAACATCATTTATAAAGGAAAACAATGAAGCTTACGAATTCTCTGTCGTAGCTTTGTATCTTGGGAGTCCCTATGTGTTTCTCTGAACCTTATGCTGTGATTGCTTGCTTTGCAATCTGGCTCCGTTGTACACTTTCCCTGTTGGTGAAATAAATATATATTTATTTAAAAAAAAATTCCTTATAGGGTTTTGATTTGGCAGTAATTAGTTTTACTATGGTTCAATGTCGACATATTTCCTAAGCGTGAGTAGGATGACTACGTTCGGTGGATATAACTGCAGAATACGATATCAGACCATCCGTATTGGTGCTCTCGCTACAGTGCACGCTCTAGGCGTCACGTCAGCCGCGTCCCTACTCTCAGTTTTCAGCTCACAATGGTGCCCTCGCTACAATGATATGCACTAGGCGCCACGTCATATTTTTTCTCAGCTCAGCTTTTTTAAAATTCAGCTAACTATATCAGACTCGAGTATTTTTTCACGTTTATTTCAAAAGACTAAATTAAGAATCGGACCAGTAAATTTTACAAAAGGAAAATTTTCTTAACATCAAAATATATTACATTATATTTAAAAAAAATAAATTGCTTAGTTCTTACATTAATCCCAAACTAATGTACAAGTTCAACCGCATTCTCTTATCATCATCTAAGAGGAGCTCGAAAGCGTCTATGACTAACTTGTACGCTTTCTCAGTAATTACTAATTTGATATTCTCAGGGGAGACGAACTTTCTAACACGACAAAAAGCATGTGCAAAAGTGTTCTGTCTTGCGAAGTTGGGGAGACCGAGGATCTTGTACGCGTTGGGCACCATATCGTAATCTTCGGCAACAAATAAGATGCATAATGCAGCATGGTAGTGTTTGAAGGTCTCATTGTATAGGTCCATATGCCATGTCATAATGGACATGTCGTAGGCTTCACGGAGTTTCCCATATCGGAAATGCTCATCTGCCATCTCCAACATTAACTCGACCATAATGAAAAATATGTAGATTGTGAAAGATAAGAAATTTTGGTGTGAAAACTTATGAAGAAGGTAGTAGTAATTTATAGAATTTTCAAATGAAGTTGGATCACAAAATGTTTACATCAAATTTGGACCACACACATTTTTTTTATTCGAAAAGTCTCGTTATTTGGATTCAAAAATTTGTCTTAAATTGACAAAAAATTATTAAAAATTTTTGATTTCACAAAATAGTCAAAAATATTAAAAGGAATTTTAAGAATTTTTTTCCAAATTTTTTTATTTTTTTAAAAAAATAAAAATAAAATGCTGAGTGGGCGAGTGGCCCAATCAAAGCGGGCCACATCGCCGGGGCAAGGAACGCCTGTTGGGGCGAGGCGCGCCTCGCTGACACGCGAGGATGCCGCACGTGTGAGCGAGACGCGCCTCGCCTCCAATAAGAGGGCGCCACATGGCCCCCTCGGCCCGCGCGGACCAACCGCTGCGGTGGTCTCAACGTCACAAAAAAGGGTTGTTTTTGTTTTAGATAACGATATAGTTGGTTGTTGAGAGAGTTTTTGCAGAAAACTTTAAGTTGGATCAAATCTGACCTAATGGCGGGATGGTATCCCATAACAGGTGGAATAAATTGGGTAAGATAAGCGTCCCCAGAATTCAAACTTATATCCTAAATTTGCAGATTCTCAAAATCGAATTCACACTCCATGTCGTAGTCATAAATTCATTGACATATAAAATAATTTGATACTTCAATGTAAATCATTAAAAATGCTCACATTCACCTCTAATTCAACACTAGTTATAAAATATAAAATACTAATTTAAAGTTGAGAATTGCTTAATTTTACATCTTTTCATAACAAATGTGGTATAAAAGTTTTACTGTATAACAAAAATTAATAATTATATGTTAATTTAAATGATTTGTAATGAAGTCTATCAAGAAAAAATGTCCCATTTATTGGTCCATGAGTAGAATTTGAGTATGGCGTGGTACTGTTTCACTTTGGCCGACGATTGCAAACTTTTTTTGGTTCTATGTTAAAGAAAATATTTTTTGGCTCTATGTTAGAGAAAATATTAGGTTGTATATATCACTCTGATTTTTAATAAATCTACCTTTAAAAAAAAAAAAGAAAGCCAATGAGCTTTGCACTCTTACGTGTGCTAAGGTCGCCATCCTTATCAATTCCCCTCGGAATAAGATTTTTTTCCTTTGGTTATCCTGATGTTACACCAATTATGGACCAATTTCTATATGGGGAGAACACAGAGGCACGCACATAAGGCTTTA
The DNA here is from genome assembly GCA_012979155.1 of Hypericum perforatum. Taxonomy (NCBI): domain Eukaryota; kingdom Viridiplantae; phylum Streptophyta; class Magnoliopsida; order Malpighiales; family Hypericaceae; genus Hypericum; species Hypericum perforatum. The sequence goes on from SOPF01025878.1 coordinate 33,010, forward strand.
GATCCTATACAACAGTTTGTTGAGGCTTACCAAAAAGAATATGTACAGGATCTGATTTTGTGAATTTATGATTTATAATTTATAATTTCTTGAATAACATAATGTTTATATAAAAATATTTTTCCAATTAAAAGATTTCTTTAATGTATTATTCGAGTGCTGAACCATTTTTTATTTCATGTTTGTTAAGAAACGATATACAGTTAGCCGGCAGGGAGTTAAAGGAACCAAAAAATCGACTTCAATAACTTCAGTTAAAGAATTCCCTTTCTTTTCTATGCAATAGTAACCTTGTTCGTCGGTTTCATAATATTTTTTTATATTAAATGTTATAAACATTATAGAATATATAACTACTGAATTGTATAAATCAACTCTAATAGATACCAATGCATGCTACATAGTAGATAATATTTAATTTATATTCTGCAATTTTAAATTGAGAAGAATAATTATATTACACGTGTATCATACCAAAAATATTGAGAGAATTTTCATTGTTGTTCTGTGAACTTCAGTTTGAATCTCCTTGATATTTGTCTAAAATATTCATTAAAGATACAGAATTTGAGTCAAGTTCGTACTTTTGTCTTTATTTTCATATTGTCTTAGTTATCTTTTGAGTTTTATCTGACTAATGGATTGTTTGTGCTAAATTATACAAAAAGAGACAATTTTGGAAAAGAATCGTACATGAAAGAAGAGTCTACTAGTGACAGCTGATTTGGAAGGAAATTTTGGTCAGGTTTGGAGTGGAATTTGGAGAAGCATATGAGACATAAAATTGAAGATCATTCTTCGCTCTTTTCATCGATATAAAGAACTCATAAATTGGAGTTCGAAAGAGGAAGTTAATGCGCAAACACTAAAGACTAACCTAACATAATATTATTACAAAAATCCAGAGACAATATTGGAAATTCTATTAAGGACGACCCTTGTAGGTTTTCTGAGTTATTAAGACTTATAAAAACCCTCTGGACCTAGTTTTTAGGTAACTTTGCATTCTAGAGAACAAGAACCCAATTTTTATTGTCTTTATCATTATTTTGAGGAACTAATCTTCTTGGTGGATTTAAAGGAGGAACCCATGGTTATGAAGATCTTGTTTTATTCATCTTATTCATTTTAGTATTTGCTTGTTCTTTGTGCTTATTTTTGTTCTTGAATAGTTTGCAGTCGTGAATTTATTGTAGAACTAATATGCCATCGATTTCTGATTAGTAGTTACAATTAGGAATCGAACTAGGAGCAAACTTAATTCAGCAATGAACGATTGTTACAAAACTAATTAACTAGGAATAAGTAAGGCTAATTTGTACATACCAAGGTTTTAAGTATAATTGCTAAGAGTAGGAACATCTATTCTTAATGCTATTGTCTTGTAGTTGCCCTACCCTATGAGATGATAAACTACTATTTAGCCTGTCGTTTGGCTAGTTGATCATAGGATGTTAGTGATCTCTTCGTGGTTGTGAAAAATTTCATTTACCCTTATTTGCTAGATGGATTAGATTATATTTAGTGATTTAATGATCTACCACATAGTATTCCAACCTAAAATCTACCGTTTGTTTCTCATTTTTTGCATTCATATTTCTTTTCATTTTATTATTTTAGTTTTCTTTTAAAATATTCACAAAATCCCTCATTTTACTTTCTTTGTTTAGTTCGTTAAATTAATCATTTATCATCCTTCCTTGTATCAACTCAGTATCATCCCTATTTACTACAAGTTTATGAACTATGAAATATTGGTTTGAGGGGTTTCAATATGCTTGTCACCTCCTTATAAGAAAGATAAACTGATACTAAAGTACATGCTATTCAATTTAATTGCCGAGGATCATATTGTGGGTATTTTAATATGATTTTGTTGTTGATATAACTTGCTTGAAAAAATATTAGATTCTTGATGAGCTTCAAATTGAGAAGAAGAAAGGAAACAGAACTTGCAAGGATGAAGAAATTAGCTAAACACCACTTGTAGGCCCCCGTTAAGGAGCTCAGTGGTCTCAGCTAGAGGCATATGTGGCCTCTTTGGAAAAATTGAAGAGGAGAGTCTTAGTGGAAAAGAAGATTGCCAATATTCTCCAAGCATCTTCTTTGCCACCACCTCCTTCAATAGAACTACCACCACTACAACTCACCTATTATGAATCTAGTTTTGCTAATGTTAATGGCTATTTTTCTCAGTCATTGAATTTTTTCCTAGGTAGAGAATAGTTCATAGTAGTAGAATGTGTTAGAGAGAATACTATATTCTAAAGAACAAGTGATTGGATAAATTTATAAATGTTGATGTTTCATTTACTCATTGTCTTCCAATTTTAGAATGTATATAAAGATCTAAACAAAATAAGTGTGGCTACTCTGAATGATAATGTATTTCCGAGAGAGTAGCTTATCATTTAATTTTATAAGGAAGGTTAAGGCTTTTACAAAACAAAAGCAAAAATATAAAGAATCTAGTTGTAAATAATAGAGATAAAATAAGCATGATACCCTAATAGATTGACTATCTATATCAAAATTATGGTTGTTATGAAGTTTCATACTAGAAATGCTATTCAAGCACTTCTATAAGTCGAGTGGTCAACAATAGATGCAAATACTAACATCAAGCAAAACTCTTGCCACCTGACATGACCATGAGGAATGACTCCTATGTAAGATCTAATGTTGCTCACCATTGAGAAGTGTCGAGGAGGGACGCCAAAACCACATGACCCATTATTGCTCACCACCAAATACCAGTAAAGGGATGCCAACATCTGATGATCTGATACCACTCACTGTAAAAATATGAGAAATGCCAAAGATATGGATCCGATGCCACTCACCATAAAATGCTAAAGTGGGAGGATGCCAAAGCCCAAACACTAGAGGTTACTCATGAAGGCCCATAGATTCTGTAAGAGTCATGACCCACACAAGCAATAGAAGGGCTATCAGAGAATAAGAGAAGCAAGTCTACCATCCAAAACTAGATCCTTTATTATGATACGTGTCTGTAATTGGGCTTGGATCCAAAAGGAGACAAGGCTAAAAAATCTAAACAAGGAATGACCTGCCAAAGGCATACATACCTTTAGAAAAAAGCAAACACTAATCTCTTGAGAAATAAGCCCACTAAAGAATAGCCATATCATTTTCCTAATAATCTCATGTGATTGGATCTAGATCAAAATAAGCAAGGCCCAAAATAGACCAAAATAAGAGAGAGAAAATTTGCGAAAGAAATAGACTCATTTCAGCAATTAGGAGGCCCAAGTCAAGACCCATAGAACTCTGCTAACTTATCCCAAGCAAAAATTAGGTATAAAAAATATTACTACCAAATATGAATTCAGCTAGCCATTCCCAGACTCTAGCTGATCTCTTGACGGTGTGGTGCCAAGAATGATAATCACAGAGCCAAGGTATTGCAATGAGAATAATCAAAGATATCAGAGAAAAACTTCAAAAGTAGTGATCGAAGAGTCCCAAGTCTTAAAAGGGCTGTGAATTGACAATTGCGAATGCTGACCATTGGCACTATAATCACTCTTCTAGCTAGAATCTAATTAGAGAGAGCGAGAAATTGACATGGGAAGAAATGTCTCTAAAAGTGGCTGAAGAGAAAGTGCAAGAAGGTAGAGTGTACTAAGGGACCTGATTGGGGATAAAACACTAATATAGAAGGAAGCAAATCTCCTCTTGAGCCATAGTGTGCCCCGTAATAGTCATGAACGATGGGACAATGCTTGTTATCCTTCCCGAATTGAGGCATGAAGAGAACTCTCAAAATTGTCTTTAAGTCCCGTGTAGGATGAGTTCTGAAAATTTAACAATTTCCCGCATGAAATTTTAGTATAGTGTTAGGGTTAGGTTATTATTGTTAGAGTTAGTGTACTGTTAAGGTTAAGGTTGATGGTTAGGATTGAGGTTAAGTCAAAGTTAGGTTTATGAATTACCAGTTATGATTCTATTTTTAACTAAAGATAACATATAATTATTTTGTAATATCTAATCTTGCTATTTTTTTAGAATAAGAAACTTCATTCATTCATAATAAATGGGATGGGAGCAATAATCCATCTTTCACGAAGATCTCTTCCAGAAATGGAGTAGTTTTACATTAGTGACCATGCAGAATACCATAGAGCTAAACAAAAGTAGAGATCTAAATAGAACTAGAACAATTAGAAAAACAACAAATAACCAAAATAAACTCTCACCAGGGGAGACGAAAACTCTCACAAGGAGAGACTCACTCCGTTATTCAATGGAAGAAGCAGGAAAAAATAAAATAAAGGGGTTTGGCTGTAAAACAAACAAACACAGAGACGAAATAAACAGAAAGAAAAAGAAAAATAAACGGCGAACAGTGTTCTCAAGAAATCGTGGAAGCAACAGTCGAGGACCGGTCTGCCGTGGAGGGTAAAGAGCAAAGAGTGAAGAGCAAGGGGGAGGCCGGCCTGGTATGAGCCTCCCCCTTACCTGGGGTTATCTACCTGGAAGCCAAGAAGATAATTTTTTTGAGAGAGAGGATAATTTTGCTAGTTTCTTATTATCATGCAATAATTGAACATAAGCATATGGAAATAGCATATACCATATAGGAAACTTTTAATCGGACATTATTGAAATATAAGAGAATATTCGTAATGATAGTTTGAGCAAATTATCCATATATCGCTATCTGGGAGAGAACATTCTTCAATGAGTTCTCCTATTTGAATATTATGGATTTAGATTTTATCTTGGAGGACCCCATATCAAAACGTGTGCTCTATTATTCTAATATCCACCTATATATAGCTTCACCCTCAAGACTATGTAAACTCACAACGTGTGCTCTTTTATAATATCCACCTATATATAGCTTCCTCAAGACCAAGTAAACTCACAAAGGTACAATGTACAATGATTGAGTTACATTGGAGCGATAATATAATTAATTTGCGAAATCTTAGTATTTGCAGAATTCTGACTCTACGAAAAAATTATATGTTAATCTAATGGGGAAAGAGATGAGAGAAAATTCATTAGGGTGACTCATATGTAATTAGCTCAAAGTTTTTAAGAAATTATATTTAATCAAAATTTTCATTATAATTATTCTCTTAGCCTCAATCCTAATAAACACTTTAGGCCAAACTCCTCGATATCCAATTATCCAACAATATTCTCGGTACTACATTCATTATTTTAAATTTAATTACTGAAAACGTGCAATTATGCAATTGATTTTTCTCAAATCCGTCTAGAAAGAAATTGTAACTGCTTCTTTATTTATTACCCAAATATAGAAAACAATGTG
>SOPF01025878.1:48314-59390 GCA_012979155.1 Hypericum perforatum
ATGTGTGCAAGTGAGGACAAAATACACTGAAAAGACTCATGTTGGTTCAGTGGAGTTAGTCAATCAAATCATAGAGCATTACTTTTGGTATTAGAGCAACCTCGACTTATATGGTATAATTCGGGGATCAAATATACCTACAAGTGAGGGATTCTGGGAATATGTATATCTGGCATGATGAAGATGTTGTATTTAAGGAGGGGTGAATATGATACCTCATATATGTGCTGTGTGACAAGCTTAAGTGATTTGATTATTACTATTCATACCAACAAGGTGAACCTTCTTTTCAAGCACACATCCTTAAAGAACAAGGTTAAACACATTTGGTCAAAAGTAGGATTAGAATGGGTGACCTCTTGGGAAGTTTCCCAGGGTTCTTATAAGTGAGGATAAAGTATGCTAAAAAGACCCATGTTACTATAGTGGAGTCAGTCGATCAAATCACGGAGTATTATTTTTGGTATCAGAGTAACCTTGGCTTGTATGGTATGATTCAGGGATCGAATATACCTATAAGCGAGAGATTTTGGGATTGTGTATATCTGACACGATAAGGATGTTGCATATTTATGGAGGGATAAATGTGATACCTCATTGATGTACTGTGTAGATGGCTTAAGTGATTTGATTGTTACTATCCATACTAACAAGGTGTGCCTTCTTTTTGGACACATCCTTAAAGAACTTCAAGGTTAAATACATTTGGCCAAAAGTAGGATCATGATGGGTAACCTCTTGGGAAGTTTCCCAGGATGCGTACGAGTATGGATAAAGCATGATGAAAAAACTTGTGTTGGTATAATGGAGTTAGTCGATCAAATCACAGCACTATCACTCAGCTACCCAACAAGCTCCTTTTTCTCACCTCCTTGCCTATAATTCAATTAAAACAAGTTTACGTAAGAATATCTCAAATAATGAACACCGCATATACATAACAATTATAGAATAGAACAACGGAACATATTATTCATGGAATAATAGAACAACATAGAGTATTATAGGAGATGATTAAATTTTACAAAATAATAGAATAATAGAGAGTACAAGAATAACTAAACAACACCTTATACACTTTAATAGATCAAAATTCACAGAACAACAAAAAATAGATAGTAACAAAATATTAGACTTTGATACAAATTATCACAAAGTATTTTGAGGTAGGAGATAATCGAATTTCATAGAGTATTACCATGATAATAGATGATTGAGGAGATGGAGAGGGAGAAGTAGAGGCGGATGGGCAAGAGGTGAGAGGAGGGAGGAAATTGGAGGATTGACAATTTGAGGGTATACAATTTCTAAGATAAATTAGGGTTTCCAAAAAATTGGCAGAATAGGAGGGAGGAGACAAGTGACAACTGGACAAAGCAAAGAGGGAGGAGAGGGCAGAGGATAGAAGGCAAAAGATGGAGGGGGAGGGAAAAGGTCGAGAGCGGAAGGCAGAAAAGATTTAAATTTTTAGTTTAGAGGTAGAGGAGATGAGGGTTTTGCCTTTATGTTTGTTAGGGGCTTAGAGTTGATCTTTCAGGTGTTATATATATATCAGTGTCGATTTTGCAATTTCATAGTACAATCTAAAATAAAACCCAAACCATGCCATCAAAGGGTCGATATTGATTTAATACTGAACCATTAAACCATTTACATCATAATTTTGAAAAAATGTTGGTTTGTCGAGTTCAGTTTCAGTCAGTTTGTTAGTTTTTTTGACTTCTAACTTTCCACAATTGGCAAAAAGGGAGGGAATCTTCCTCTAAAGTCGTAGTGTGCCTCGCCATGATTACCAACGTAAGAGAAATTATGGTGGTCCTCCCAAAATTGGTGAATGTAGAGGACTCTCAAAATTGCCTCTTGGTCGCCCGCATGGTGAGCTATAAAAATTTAGAATTTGCTTGTGTGAAAAGTTTTAGAGTTAGTGTAATGTTACAGTTAGGTTATTATGATTATAGTTAGTGAGAGTGGATCTGGTATAGGTAGCGCGTGTCCAGCACCATGCTGGACACGCGGATTCGGTGGTTGGAACACCCGGATTTGATGGTTGGGTTTTTGATTTGATGGTTTGTACGTATGTATGATTCAATGGTTTATATATTATGATTCGATGGTATGGTATGCTTGATTCAATGGTATAAAATGTCTCATTCAATGGTTTGACATCCGATGTGATTCGATAGTTTATATATTGTGATTCGATGGTATGGTATGTTTGATTCAATGGTATAAAATATTTGATTCAATGGTTTGTATATTGAGATTCGATGGTATGGTATGCATGATTCAACAATATAAAATTCTGATTCGATGGTTTATATATTGTGATTCGATGGTATGGTGTGCATGATTCGATGGTATAAAATGTTTGATTCAATGGTTTGATGGTATAAAATATCTGATTCAATGGTATGCATGATTCAATAGTTTATATATTGTGATTCGATGGTATGGTATGCATGATTCGATGGTATAAAATGTCTGATTCGATGGTATAAAATGTCTGATTTGATGGTATAAAATGTCTGATTCGATGGTTTATATATTGTCGAATCACAATATACAAACCATTGAATCAGATGTCAAACCATTGAATGAGACATTTTATACCACCGAATCACAACACACCATACCATCAAATCACAACACACCATACCATCGAATCAGACATACATACAACCATCGAATCAAAAACCCAACCATCGAATCTGGGTGTTTCAACCACTGAATCCGCGTGTCCAGCATGGTGCTGGACACGCGCAACCTGCGCCAAATCCAAACTCTTAGTTAGTGTAGTATTAGGGTTAGGGATAATGTTTATCGTTAGGGTTAGGGTCATAAGTTATGAGTTACGAGTTTCCATTACGTTTTTCACTAAATTTAAGAGAGAAATATTTTGTAATAACTAATCTAGTTAATTTATTTTTATCATATGTGGGATATTCATAGAATGCTTTGAGAACATATAGTTTACAATAATAATTGCATATTATATTTTGATAATATAATTATATAGTAGTTTATATGAATAAGCTAATAATATAATTAATGAAAATAATCGTATAGGCTAAATGTAAAATTGTTATCCTATTTTAGAATTTAATTAATTAGATCCTTTTTAATATTTATTTATATATTATAATAAATTTCTTAAATATTCTGCAATATATTTCATGAAATTTACTCTTTTAATTTTCTTTATTCATATACGAGATATTTCTTGGTAAATTTTCATATATTCATTGTAATTTAGGAAAATTATATATATGATTCAAATTGTATGTGTAAAATTTATTATATTTAATTCAAGTGTCGAACTATGCAAGACCATGTAGAACTTAGATACCCTTAGACTAAAGATATGAGTCTAGTAATAAATTTTTTTGTCGGCCTTTGATGATATCGTTGCTCGCGCGTCGCGTCCTCCCTTTTTATTTGGATAATAATTTTTTATCTTCTGTTTTTGTATTATTGTATCTAATGGTTTCTCACTAACATCTAATTTTAGTATTATTTTATCATTAAATAATTCATAAAACCTTGTCTAGCAGAACCAATCCCCGATCATTTATATATTAATTTAAATAAGTTTAAATCTATGAATGAAAAATCAAAGTTAGATTCTATACGTAGACTTTGGGTTTAAATGTAAATGAACCATAACGTAACTTAAAGTTTGAATCAAATTTCACCATACTCCAAGTACCTACATTCGTAAGATCAAATACGTGTGCGTGACAACTCAGCCCGATACATGGACTATATACAGGATTGCCTGATTGACAGGACAGACATGACCACAAGGAGGTACGTATGATTTTCGCTACTAAGGTACAGAGCTGCTTACCAGATATTGTCCGTTCTTCCAGGGTGCTAGTTGTGTAGGACTCTTTGGCTAATTTCTAATTGGACAATTGGCTGGGGTACGTGATTGCAGAGTGCGTGGGTCTTCCTGAGCATCTGTATTTGCTTTGCACTTTCTCCATAGCATCTTACTGGCAAGATGGCCGTTGGCGTATCCGCTGGCACTTTTATGAAGCCTTCGCGGATGTGGTTTAGGACATTCATTGCTACAGCCTGGGTCTGCCGGGTAGTGATAGGACAATTTGGGCCCACGCTCGCGATGGAGTACTCACTTCCAAAGCTCCCTACGATCACCTCCGGCCAGCTCACCTTTTGGTTTGTTGGGGCTCCTGGATCTGGGATGCAGCCATTCCCCCGAGGAGGTCATTTTCTTATGGCGTGCCATTTTGGGGGCCCTCCCCACCTCTGATACTATGTACTAACGTGGCTTTATTGGACCTAGTATCTATATTCTGTGTTTGGCAGATGCAGAGTCTCTAGATCATATGCTGGTATACTGCCCGATTGTCGCTGTTTTCTGGAGATACATTTTTGGGCTATTTGGGGTGTCATGGAGACCATTCCTGAGCCTCAACGAACTTATTGTAGAGGTGATGTGATAACACTTCATCCCACAGGTCGGGCTTCTATGGAGAGTAGCTATTGTGACCATTGGATGGCTGTTATAGATAGAGCTTAATGAGCATATCTTTCGTGACCAGCGTAGAAGCATGGAGGCGATACTTGTGCTCTTTCATTGGATAGTGAGCGAGACGGTGATTTTCAACACTGGGGCTACTTCTTTTCTCAATGAGAGCAGGATCTCCTACTGGCACTCCGTATTGCACTAAGGTTAGGTTGGGCGCCATGCATTATTGAGGTTATCTGGTGCTATCCACCCCAGGCTGGCTCAAGTGCAACACATACGGTAGCTCCCTTGGTATCTCGGGTCAGGGATGGGCAACGGGTGTCTTCTGCACTTGCCGGAGTTTTGTCAAGGGTTATTTCAATCACCCTATATCGAGTTGTTTTGCATTTGAGGCAGAGCTCCTGGCAGCTATCATCGCAGTGGGGACTGATTTTGAGCTGGATTGGCACAGACTTTGGCTAGAGACAGACTCTATGTATATTTTGATATGCTTCCAGTCTCCTCAGACCGAGGTTCTATGGCACAGGTGGTCCCACTGGCTATGCATGCTCACGCACAGGGCGTAGATGCAGATTCAGGTCTCCCACATCTTCAGAGTGGGGAACCAGATGACTGATGCACTGACTCACCTTACGACGAATGGTTGGTGGTCGAGTTTTCCAACCTCGCTCTATAGGTATATTGGTCGCGACATGTCGAGACAGCCTTACTATCGGTTTGTCTATTGACGATATTTCATTTTGGCTATTTTCATCTATCTTTTTGGCCGCCCTGACTGCCAGGCTTGTTGGTTAGCATGGGTTGTGGCTAGATTGTGTTGTCCCACCAGACTACCAGGTTTGTGGCTAGCTGGTGGTGGTTCCTTTGAATTTCTTGACTGCCAGGATTGTTGGCTTGCAGGAGTACTGGCTTGTGGACTATTTGTATCCGTTTTTTTTATTTGATGGTTGTTTTAGTAAAAAAAAAATACGTGTGCGTGAATTTTGCCATACTTACCTCACATGGTGATCAATACCGCGCTCATCAGCATCTCAAAGCTAAATAAGGCTCAAGAACACTAGATCCAAAACATAAATCAGCCTAACGCATAATTTGACATCCTATTTGCTTAGACAGGAATTCAATTTCATTTTTCTCTCTAGTACTTTTCGTAAGTAAATTTTTCTTGATTCTCACGAGGAACAACCTTGTATGAATAACAGTTATAGCTATAATTGTTGTCTAAGTTGAACAATACAAGATATTAATTGTTGTGCTGTTAGAAGAGAAAAATATTTGCCTTAGAATGGGACCACAAGGAGTACTTTTCCTTGGTATGGTGACTTATGAAAGTACTTTTTCGTAGAGTGGTGACTTATGGAAGTACTTTTCCTTGGTTTGGTGACTTATGGAAGAGCTTTTCTTCCTTGAGTGACTAAAGTGGAAACTTTGCCTCCTTGTAGTGGGGGGTCTTATTGGTGTAACTAAAGGAAGGGAAAAAGGACAAATGCATGTGAGTGGAGGAAGGCAAAAAAGACAAAGGCATGTGAGTGGAGGAGGGTGACTTCCATAAGCACTTTATCTCCCCTAAGTGACCAAAAAGGATATTTTGCCCCTTACAAGGAGGTGTTATGCGTGACTTTTGGCGGGAGAAAAGTGACTTCCCAAAGTACTTGGCCTTCCAAGAGTGACTAATACGGATATTTCACCTTTCATAAGAGGGAGTTCTTGGACCTCTCTTACCTCACCTAAGGGAGGTGTCAAAGGCCGAGGCCGACCTCACCCAAGGGAGGTGTCAGAGGCCAAAGCAGACCTCACCCAAGGAAGGTGTTAGAGACCGAGGCCGATCTCACCTAAAGGAGGTGTCAGAGGCCAAGGCCGACCTCACCCAAGGGAGGTGTCAGAGGCAGAGGCCGTCCTCACCCAAAAGAAGTGTCAAAGACCGAGGCCGACCTCACCCAAGGGAAGTGTCAAATGCCGACTTGACCCAAAGGAGGTGTTAAAGGCTTACCTCACTTAAGGAAGTGAAAACGGCTTGCCTTGGTGTTGAGAGCATGCCTTGCCTAGGAAAGGTGACAAAGGCTTACTTCAATTAAGAGAGGTGTTAAGGGTGTACCTGGCCTTAGAAAGGCGTTGGAGCTTACCTCGCCTAAAGGAAGCGTCGAGAGCTTATTTCACCCAAAATGGGTGTCTTCACTCAAGGAGGGTGTTAAGAGCTTAATCTACCTAAAAGGGGTGTCAAGACCTTATTTCACTCAAGACGGGTGCTTTCACTTGAGGAAGGTGTTAACACCATGCCTAGTGACACCGAAAGCCTTCGAAAAGCAAGGGGTGTTGACACCGTACCTAAAGACACCTAAAGCTTTTGAAAGGCAAGGGGTGTTGACACTTCGCCTAGTGACACACTCGTCTGAACTTAGGGGACAAGAACGAGACAAAGTTTCTTCAGTCGACTAGGAGAGAAGACACACTCGTCTGAACTTAGGGGACAAAAAGTTATTGAAGATCTTAAAAAGATACCCGGGGGACAGAGTAGGCACCCAAAATCTCTTTGGTACCCTGTAAAAGGTAGATGGAGGTCTCATCCCCGTGTCAAGATCAACCTCCAAGAAGACATAAGCATGAGGCAAAGTATCTTCAACCGACTAGGAGAAAAGAGACCCTTGTTAGAGCCTTTTTTACCGGAGATCCTCACAAAGACTCAAAAACAATATCTTGAAAGAAAGGTCCAAGCACAGAGACAGATCATTGAGGATCTTGAGAGACTGCTAGAAGACCACAGGGCTCGACTCCGAGAACAAGAGACTCTCTTGAGCTTGCCCGTAGTGCGATATAACATGGCTATCAAGCAAGGCTGGCCAACCCAAGATGATGTTCTAGACCTTGATAGAGGCAAGGTATCAAGATCTGGTGAAAGAAAAATACCAAACAAAGGGCTAGACAAGAAAAGACCTGGTGATAGAAGAGTACCAAATAAGAGGCTAGACAAGGGAAGGCCTCCTATAAGAGAGGATCAACATAAAGGCTTAGACGAGGGAGATCCTCTTAGAAGAGAGGATCAACACATAGATCTGAAGAATCTAACCACAAAAAGGTGGATACCCAAGAATAGGGCCAAGGGCCTTTCTAAAGATAAACCAACTGAAAAACCACCTCTTGAAGAACCACCCCTTGAGAAGGGCAAGAAGAAGGCAGTTATAAGCTGTACACTTGATATGGGAGCTTCTGAGAAGCTGAGGTTACACACCTTCTGTGAGACAGCCAAGGAAGATAAGAGAAGTCTATCTAGCTTAGATGAGGAAGACAAGCTAGACTTATATGGTGCTCCTCTCAGTGAAGAAGAATTTATGAAGATGACGGTGAGGGCATGCATGGAAGGAGACCAAAAGAATGAAAAGTTGACACTCGATGATAGTATGAGTAAAGACAACTTGAGCAAAGAGGAACAAGACCTGAAGATAGTAGCTGCAGACGAGAATCCATTTCAGGCAGCTACCAACTATGTGGAGGCAGCGTTCTATGATGGGTCTATCATGCCAACTACCCTCGCAAGGTACAATGAGGGGGAACAAATTATTGGTTATGCAAGCTCAGTCGAACGAGGGATCTCCTTACCTGGTCTACCCTCAGAGGTCATACCCAAAAGGCAAGCCCTTAGGCTTACCTTTTGAGACTAAAGAAAGAGAAGAAGAACAGACAAGGTGGTCGGAGGTCTACACCTTGTTGCAGTATGAAGCGGCCGAATTTGTCTTTAAAGACGACGGCCAAGACCCTATAGAGGCACTGAAGATGAACAACCTTCATCCGGCCCCAAGCAAATGAGATGATGCTAAGGCCGAAGTGAAGGACCTCTTGAAAGAGATATTACTCTACTCAGAGAAGGGAAGCCGACCCATATTCAACTATAATTGACCTAATCATTCTAAATAGGTCAACCATGGCCTGAGACTTACTATTATGGCTCGAGTGACCTTGGCCTTTGTTTTTGACCCCCACAGCAAGAAGCCCCAAACCCTTGATAAGAGCGTCTTCTTGGCCTTTTGACGGGGTAAGGTATTAGAGCCTTTGAAAGGCAAAGGGTGTCACCAAATTCTCTAGGGACACCTAGAGCCTCAGAAAGGCAAAGGATGTCAATATCTTACCTGGCATCACTTAGAGGCTCTGAAGGGTGAAGGGTATCAACACCTTGCCTAACGACACCTAGAGGCTCCGAAAGGCAAAGGGTGTCAACACCTCACTTAGCTACACCTAGAGGATCCAAAAGGTGAAAGGTGTCAACATCTTGCCTTGTGACATCTAGAACCTCCGAAAGGTGATGGGTATTAACACTTTGCCTAAAGACACTTAATGGTCCCAAAAGGCAATGGATGTCACCAACCCCGACCTAAGGATCACTGTGGTTTGTTGGCCGACCTCGGCCTTAGTCATTACTATGATTGCAAATTGATAAAACAGTGACAAAGAAGCTAGGGAGGTGGTAAAACTAAAAGTTACATGGTGACCCTTCTCATTCGAAAGATTCAAAATGTCACCATGTGGGAGGCATTGTTAGAAGAGAAAAATATTTGCCTTAGAATGGGACCACAAGGAGTACTTTTCCTTGGTATGGTGACTTATAAAAGTACTTTTCCGTAGAGTGGTGACTTATGGAAGTACTTTTCCTTAGTGTGGTGACTTATGGGAGTGCTTTTCCTTGGTGTGGTGACTTATGGAAGAGCTTTTCCTCCTTGAGTGACTAAAGTGGAAACTTTGCCTCCTTGTAGTGGGGGGTCTTATTGGTGTGACTAAAGGAAGGGAAAAAGGACAAATACATGTGAGTGGAGGAAGGCAAAAAAGACAAAGGCATGTGAGTGGAGGAGGGTGACTTCCATAAGCACTTTATCTCCCCTAAGTGACCAAAAAGGATATTTTGCCCCTTACAAGGAGGTGTTATGCGTGACTTTGCCTTCCAAGAGTGACTAATACGGATATTTCACCTTTCATAAGAGGGAGTTCTTGGACCTCTCTTACCTCACTTAAGGGAGGTGTCAAAGGCCGAGGCCAACCTCACCCAAGGGAGGTGTTAGAGACCGAGGTCGACCTCACCCAAGGAAGGTATTAGAGACTAAGGCCGATCTCACCTAAAGGAGGTGTCAGAGGCCAAGGCCAACCTCACCCAAGGGAGGTGTCAGAGGCAGAGGCCGTCCTCACCCAAAAGAAGTGTCAAAGACCGAGGCCGACCTCACCCAAGGGAAGTGTCAAATGCCGACTTGACCCAAAGAAGGTGTTAAAGGCTTACCTCACTTAAGGAAGTGAAAACGGCTTGCCTTGGTGTTGAGAGCATGCCTTGCCTAGGGAAGGTGACAAAGGCTTACTTTACTTAAGAGAGGTGTTAAGGGTGTACCTGGCCTTAGAGAGGCGTTGGAGCTTACCTCGCCTAAAGGAAGCGTCGAGAACTTATTTCACCCAAAATGGGTGTCTTTACTCAAGGAGGGTGTTAAGAGCTTAATCTACCTAAAGGGGGTGTCAAGACCTTATTTCACTCAAGACGGGTGCTTTCACTTGAGGAAGGTGTTAACACCATGCCTAGTGACACTGAAAGCCTTCGAAAGGCAAGGGGTGTTGACACCGTACCTAAAGACACCTAAAGCTTTTGAAAGGCAAGGGGTGTTGACACTTCGCCTAGTGACACCTAGAAGTTCCAAAAGGCGAAGGGTGTCAACACCCTAGTTATTGATATCGTGTTGTTCCAAGGGTGCCATGACCTCGCCTAGTGATACTTAGAGCTTCTGAAAGGTAGAGTGTCATGACCCTTGCCTGGTGATACTCATTGGACACTGACGAACCACATCAAGAGATCGTGCACGGTCAATCTTCTGAGAGAGAAGGAGATAAACTCGAGTCCGAATCCACAAGAAAGGATAAACCCGGTGAATTAGGCGATAAGGGCAGTTTCGACTCAAGATAAGGATAAGTGTCCCCGAAGATAGGCATTGGAAGAGTCCGAGTGCAAGGAGGAGACGGAGCTCCAGTGCAAGTAGGAGGGAGAGTCCGAGTGCAAGGAGGAGATGAAGTCTTTCGCCTATATAAGGGACGTCTGAGGGAGACATCAAGGCATCCAACAATCAACCACACAAAATCTTCACAAAGCTCAAAGCTTCTATTTTAGTTCTTAAGCCGGGCATTAGCGCTTGGTTAGGAGCTCGGGCATTAGAGCCTGATAGTTGGCCGGGCATTGGAGCCTGGTTAGGGAAGCTTAGTTAGGTGAGGGTAGTGGTGATCGTTTGTGATCACGTTCGTTTTTGTTGGGTGCCGACCTTGAGACGAGCCTTCAAGCCGTCAAAAGATCGTCCTTGACACCTTGTTACATTTTCCCCACAACATGTGCATTAATTATTTGAATTCTCGATGTAGTAGGGGAAAGTAGTGCTTGCTGGATATTATATTTAATTAGTTATTATTACCGTGCAATAATTGAACATAAGCATACGCAAATGGCATATAGCATACATGAAACTTTTAATCGGACATTATTGAATATAAGAGAATATTCATAATAATAGTTTGAGCAAATTATCGATATACAACTATCCAGGAGAGAGCATTCTTCAATGAGTTCTCCTCTT
>SOPF01025879.1:0-34233 GCA_012979155.1 Hypericum perforatum
GTGTTATTAAATTTCAATAAATTAAACAAATCACTCGAATAAATTATAATAAAAGTTCTTCTCAATCGAAGCACTAGTTATTTTATAAAAACTACTTAAGCAACTAAATTATATTTATCTTCGTATAATTTGATATATTTATTTTTTTGATTTTTTTATTTTGAAAACTATTTAAAAAATTCTAATTTGGTAAAATTATATATGAATTTCCTACAATCCAAACTAAAATACATTTTGAAAAAATACCATACAAAATGAGAGGTCTAAAACAATACCCTCTGACCTCTTCTTCTTGTTCTTTCCTCTCTTCTCTCTCTTCTCTCTTTCTTCCCTCCTCTGAATTCCCCCTCTTCTTCTCTGTGCCCTCTTCTTCCTTCACTCTCTTCCTCCCCTCTTCTCTTCCTCCACCCTCTTCTACCCTCTTCCACCCTCTTCTTTCAGATTCTCTCTTTCTTCTTCTCCCTCCTCTTTTTCTTTCGTAAATAAATATACTAAACTATAAAGAGTTAAATATAATTAATCCTAAAAAATTTAACCATGATCTCCTTTGAACTTACTCTCTGTCTTTGGTCTTTGGTCAACGAGGCACACTTGTCCTACCATTTGACCTTTTCTTTCCTCAATGACAAGGTCGCTGTTTCAATATCCGTGTTTGTTGCTTATGAAAAAAAGTATTTGTTGTTCCGAGTACTACTACGTAATGAATAGTCACCTAGGCAAACACCCTAGAAGAAGACACGTGGCAACAACCAATGCTCAGAGAACCAAAGGCTAGCGATCAATAATACATGACATTTAACTAAATGGAATTTGGATTGGCTGGGGACTAAAGAGGAGGTATCCCTATCTGAAGACACTCATCTACATCATCCAATTAGTATTTGTTTTTTAAAATAATCATCCAATGGTCTAAAATAGCTCAAGAGTATTTTTAACTATTACCCAAAACTAAAAAATAAATATTTAATGATTCCTCTTTTTTAGCTCAATTTACCAAAATTAAAAAAGTCACGTATTAAATGCAGTCCTTCTATTTAGCCACATGATCACAAATATCCCTATTTTTAAGCAAATTTTAAATTTAAACACTAAACTTTGGTATTCTCGGCTATAACCTTTAATGTTTGTCGATATTTGGTTTATAAAATTGTAAAATTTTCAAAATAAAAATGCATGACCACTAATATCCTAGTTATCTCCTATGTATTTTATATTTTCTGTGGGTTATTAATTTGTTTTCATAGTAGTACCTGTACATGGAAGCTTGAACAATCTTAGAATTCTTTTCTTATAAATGCTTTAACCTTTCTGAAATTATTAATTATTTATAATTACTCCTACCAACAAAGTGACATCAAACAAATTCTTCACTTTCACCATACCATTAGAGTGGCTCGTTCTTGATGATTTTCAAAAAATCATATACCATATTCACTTCCATGTTTGCCTAAATTCTTTCTTTATCTACCCTTATATGTTTTAATGCTTTCTATAAGTCAAATATGTTATGGAATTGTTTTTTTTTTCAAACTTTTGGATGCGTGACATTCGATTAGTAGATAAACGTATCAAATGTTTATAAGTAAATTACTTGTGATATTTCCAGCCAAAAAATTACTTGTGATAAGAAATACCTTATTTCAGCTTACATATGATTGTAGATTTTGATAAGATTCGGCAAAAAAATTGCAAACATGCTGTAAAAAAATAATTTGATTATTACTGATAGAACATATTAATCATTCAGCTAAATTTATATGGTTGAAAATTTATCATTAAAAATATGATAGTATTTGAAACCACAAATTTATGTGTGATAGATTCTCGATTTGATGATGTCGTCGTCATTTCCAAATGTTATGAATCTTCAATTTTATTATATCCTTATATCGATTAAGATTGACATTAGACTTTTTTGGGGGGTAAATTAGATTGACATCTGATTGATCATCTAAAATATCTGATTACTTTCAAGTTCAAACAAAAAATGAGTAACATAGAATAAAAAACTAATAAGTTCGAAAAAAAAACTAGCAAGTTCGAACAAAAACTGGTAATATAGAACAACAAACAAGCAAGCCGGAACAAAACCAGCATGCCGAAACAAAAAACTAGTAACTAAGAACAACAAACGAGCAAGTCTGAACAAAATACCAGCAAGTCTGAAAAAAATCAGCAAGTCAAAAAAAATTAGTAATATATAATAACAAACTAACAAGTTGGAACAAAAAAACAAGTAACTAAAAATAACAAACTAGCAAGTCCGAACAAAAAACCAGCAAATTCGAACAAAAAACGAGCAAGTTTGAAAAAAAAACCCAGCAAGTTCAAACAAAAAAATAGCAAGTCTAAAATAAACTAGCATGTCAGAACAAAAAATCAGTAACATCTAATAACAATCCGAACAAAAAAAATTTCTAAGAACACCAAACCATTAAGTCTGAACAAAAAAAATAGCATGGCTGAACAAAAAACCAGCAAGTCGAAACAAAAAATCAGTAACATCTAACAACAAACCAGAAAGTCTGAACAAAAAACAAGCAAGTTTGAACAAAATATTAACAACTCAGAAACAAAAAATCAGCAAGTTCGAACAAAAAACTAGCAAGTCTGAGAAAATGCAGCAAGCTGGAATAGATAATTAGTAACATCTAACAACAAAACCAGCAAGTCCGAACAAACAACCTGCGAGTCTGAACAAAAAACCATGAAGTCGAAACAAAAAACAATAACATCTAAAAAAAACTAGCAAGTTGGAACAAAAAACTAGTAACTAAAAATAACAAACTAGCAAGTTCGAACAAAAAATTAGAAAGTCGGAACAAAAAACTAGCAAGTTCGAACAAAAAACTAGCAAGCTTGAACAAAAAACCAGCAAGTCTGAAAAAAACCAGCAAGTTAGAAAAAACCAGAAATTGAGAACAACAAACCAGCAAGTCCGAATAAAAAACTAGCAAGATTGAAGAAAAAATAGCAAGTCAGCACAAAAAATTAGTAACATCTAACAACAAACTAGCAAGCTGGAACAAAAAATAGTAACTACAAATAACAAATCAGGAGGCCGGAACAAAAAACCAGCAAATCCAAACAAAAAACTAGCAACACCAGAAAAAGATAATATAGAAGTGTCGAAGCAGTCGAAAAAAGACAAAATCGAAAATCAACAACACCAAACCACCCTTTTTTAATGAATTCATTCCTTTAATCCCCATATGAGGACTAAATTCCTATCCCCACCTAATCCAAACCCAACCAAATGGATCAACTTGTGAGGAGTGATTTTAACTTAGTTATTTTTTAAGTTTAAGTCAAAAAATATTGAGAATTACGATATTTGCACAACTTTTATTTTTCACACGTTAGCGAAGTCAAAATTCGTACAATCTTCTACGTGAGAAATATCATTTGAGGGAACATATTGAAAATCTTGCATTGTTTAATATAAGTGTAGGTGACATATTTATAGTATGGTAAATCTACTTAATCAATTACTTTATGATTATGGATTAAAAAAATTCTTCTTTTTCGAGTTTTGAAAACTTAAAAAAAATCAACTTGAGCTTCTTTTGTAAACCTAATGAACCAAATGATAGGTGGTATAAATTAAAAACTACATGAAGTTTAGATAATAAAATAAGAAATATTTAAGTTGATATCATTTAGGCCAGAAAAATATTTATTTTAAAAAAATTTACTTTCTTTATTTTAAATTTTTTTAATTGATTTTGATAGCTAAATACCTGAAATCAAAAGGTTACTCTATAAATTTAAATCACATAAAATGTCGACTTATAGCGTATCCAAATGTTATATTCGATTGAGATTTTTGTTATAACAAGATGATGATCATAAGAACATTTGAAGATAGTTCAAAAGATTAATATTTATGTAAAATTTATAAAAAAATAATTCTAACATAAACTATTATGAATATTTTTACAATTTGTAAAGTATATAAAAATAATGGTAGTGTTAATGTTGAGATCTGATTTTTTTAAATTTTTTTTATAGTTATTACGATATAGAGGTTATTAAAATTTAAATAACCTCTAGAAATAGGAGTTTTAAATAACATTTATCTTGAATTTAAAAACATGATTTTTATTAATTTTAAAAGTAATCACTTTATAAATGATAATTATAAATCATTTTGGAGTTTTTGTTGTGACACTTACAAAAGGTTGCCTAGAAGTAGAGTCAAAGTCAAAGTCCATAGTCCAATCGCTAGAATCTCACCACCGGTATTTTGCGTCCCTCAAAACCTTGAATTAGACATTTCAACGCCACACAAATCAACGGTGCATGTCTCAAAAGCTCGCAATCCGATCGCATTTCTTATACTAGTTGTGGTTTTCTTCTGAAATCAGTAACTCTCGTGATGATTCTAAATTATGATATAAGTTTAATCTTAGTGACAATCATGTGATATTTGTTCATCCTAGTTATTTGAACTACTCTATGTATTATCGTATTATTAATGTTATTTGTCTGTTATGCTCAAACACAAATTTTGTACTAGTATCTCCAATTCGGACAAAGTCAATCTCTTCCTGAAAATTAATGGTCCAACTCCATGCAGGCCCAAATGATATAATGGGTTCTTTAGAATTCCAAGTCATAAAGTGACCCATCAAGATAGATCACATATATCATTTTTACAAGGAATCGAGCAACATTTGTTGAAGCACTTCCATAAAAGCTCGCAGACTAGAACTTCATCCCATTGCCTTAATGACAAAACCACCTTCTTTACATAGTTGTCATGTTGAATCAAAGTTTAAAAGTAAAATTGTAATAATTGGGCAGTCTAAATTGATAAGTGTTATTTTATGATTACCACTTGTGATATTTTTCACACATCTTGGCAGTAGTTGGTAATTTATCACTCAAACCAAACTGTTTAGGAAAATAGAGTTAGTATGTTGTCCTAAACCTAAAAGACCATTCACCAAACTCGCCTTTATTGTGAAGGAGAAGAGACCAGCCAGACAGAAAGGGATCGAGAAGAGACAGAACGAAGAGGGGCGACCGTGTTATATCGTAGAGGTAAGATTGGTTTTATCATTTTGTTCATGACACTCGAAATCATAGATATTCAGAAAGACTCACAAAGATATCTTATAAAGGTGAGGAAGACAACCTTGCTAATCCAGAACTGTCGAAAGACCAAGGCCAGGATTCGAAAATTGCAGGGTAAGTCTTACCCATATGGTCACGAGACCTAGATTTTTGAAATCGTCCATAGAAATTAATCTGATTCTATTTAGGTTTCCGTAAACGAAAAGGAGGAGAGTGTGTCTAGAGCGTGGGGCTAAGGTTAAGGGTTACTAAGGTAAGTGGATTCTGTCTTTTTTCTCTTATTGATTGATTTTGCTATTTTATGGATTCTGAGATTGTGATTGTGTTTTTGAAATCGTGAAATTGTATGACGGATTGACGGAATTTGAATTTTGGGTTATTGTATGTGATTTCTGTCCAAATCGAATTTGGATTATTTGTTGTGGTTTCTGTCTAAATCAGATTCAGATTTTTGATGTGTATTGTGTATTGTGATGTGAATTGTGATGTGAATCGTGATGCGTTTTGTGATACATACAGGATTGGCCTGTACCTAGTGGGTTATAGTTCGTGCATACTATTTAAGGGGCTACCGGTAACCTGAGGTATGTGCGATCAAATTGACAGAAAGGTACATGGACTATCTGGACTTGTGGAAGGTAGTACTCCTGCCTAATGGGCCCTTAAGGGAAAGGAGGAGTACCTACCAGTGGACCACAAGAATCCCGACATGAATGAAAGGACTCCGAAGCTCCGTGTTGTGATCGTATGTGTTTGAGAATTGAGATTGTGATCGTTGTTGTGGTTGTTGTTATGAACATTATTTTGATATGCATATGTGGTTTGTGATATGCTATGAAATTCCTTACTGAGTTTATGACTCACCATCGTTATTTTCTTACCTGTCTATAGATACTAGATTATCGGGACGAGAGTAGAAAAAGAGCTGCATGCATTCATGTGGACCGTTTAATTTGTTTTGAACATTGATTTCTGATTTATTGCTTTTCGAATTACAGACAATTTGTATTTCAGATTTTCATTGTTTGAAATAAAAGGTTTTGTCACGTTCTTTACGGATCGTGACATTTTATGGTATCAGAGTATTTTCATAAGAAAAAGAGAATTTGGAATCATCCACAGTTGCATTGCATGCATTTGACCGATCCAGGGAGTATTGGGGGTTAGGAAGTTTGCGGTAGAAAATTAGGTGCATATTCTCGTAGGATTTTGCGTCAAAACTGCCAAAACTTTGAACAGCCATAATTTTTGACTCCTTAATTCGATTTTCTATTATAATATGTTTTCGAAAGAGAATTTCAAGATCTATAAACTTTCTTGCTACTCCAGAACGATGGAGTTTCGGGGTCAATATCTTTTTTATTTGAAAGTTACGCCATTTAAAGTTTTCTGCCAAATATTTTTTTCATGTTTTGACGTGAATGCATACTTCTTTCCGAATCTTTCAGATATGTAAGGTGTGTTTGTGATTTAGGTATTAATGGAGTGATTCCAGTAGGTAGTTTGATCAATTTATCAATGGTATGAATGGAAATGTTGCTATGATTGTGGTGTGATGTGTTTATTAGATATGAATGGTGTGATGTTGCGATTATGTTAGAATTTTCTATACAGAGTAGATGTCTATTTAATATCTGGTTCTTATTATTATGCTCATTTGCGAGTGGGGTGACCAAATAGGTAGTGTTGTTCTGACCTTCCAGGTAAAGAACTTATGGCACCACAGACCAGGAGCGCTACATCTAAGGAGCAAGGCTCCAAACAAGCTGAGTCTAGACAAGCTGGGTCTAGACAAGCTGTAAACCCCTTGCCGCCCCTTGCTGCTAGGGCTACACAGGTACCACCACTTATTGGTGCTCAAGAGGTGATCCCCGATGTGCAGGTTGAATCATATGCTTATTTACCCACAAACGAGCAACATGTTAATGCTGCTAATCCAGTGAACTTGATGCCACCGCCTCCCCCAGGACAAAACACTAATGGTACCTTGCTACAAATCTTGAGCCTCATTGTTCAGCAGCAGCAACAACAAGCAGCCACAGTTCCTCAACCAATAGTTATACAACAGCCTCAGTCAGCTGCTACTAGGTACCGTGAATTCCAACGGGTCAAGCCACCTAGCTTTGATGGTACCGAGGAGCCCATCCAGGTAGAGGATTGGGTCATGGAGGTAGAGAAGGCATTCCAAATTGCTCAAACTCCACCAACTGAGAAGATGATATTTGCTGCTTACCTACTGATTGGTGATGCCCTACGGTGGTGGGAAACTCAGAAACGTGTACGTAGTAGTGGTTCACCAGCTGGGAGTAATAGTGCTTATGGTTGAGAGGCCTTCCTGAAAGACTTTAGGGAGCATTTCATTCCTGTCCCTAGATAGAGAGAAATGGCATGGGAGTTTGATCAGCTGGTATAGGAAGATAAGACAATGACGAAATATGACCAAAAGTCCACCCATCTCTCAATATTTAAGGTTGCTACTGCTATGGATGAGGACACTAGAGCTCAGAAATTTGAGGATAGACTTGCTGAAGAAATCAGAGATCATGTGGTACCACTTCTACTACTCACTTTACAAGGAAGTGCTTGAAAGGGCATTAGTAGTGGAGCAGAATATACGTCAAAGAAAGGATAAAGAACCAACCAAGAGGAAACTGGATTTAGGTCTGGCAGAACTAGCAAAATGACCCTATACCCCAGGAGCTAGTGGGAATAATAAGAACCCTAGCTCTGACTTATGGTGTGTCAGGTGTAAGTGGCCTGGTCACTTAGAGGAGCAGTGCAAGTGGATTACTGGAGCCTACTTCAAATATGGGAAGATGGGACATTTAGTGGCTAGCTACCCAGAACTTTGGACCCAGCAGAATTCCACCAACCGTACCCCCAACCAGGCAGGTGCAAACTTAGCCCCTAGACTAACAGCTCGAGTTTAAGCACTCACCCAAGAAGCTGCAAGGCAAAAAAGAGATGTGGTGACAGGTAAATAAAATTTCTACGACAACTATTGTAGTTATGAAATAGTTGAACTAGGTGAACTGTGTGAACCAGTTGAACAAGGTGAACTATGTGATTACGTAGGATGATAATTTTGCTTACTTTATGTGAATAGACAAGTTTCTAGTAGCTGGCAATTATGCAAACACATTATTTGACTCAAAAGCTATGTACTCCTTTATTGTTGAGCACTATGTATGGAGACATAAGCTAGGTCAGAGTAATAGTAATAGGGAAATGGAAGTGAGGACACCCCTTAGAAAGACCATAATGGTTGACCAAGTGCATGATTGTGACATCCATATAAATGGTCGCCAACTTCCTGGATGTCTTAGGATTATGAAGATGATGGGTTCTGATGTTATCTTTGGTATGGATTGGCTGGCAAATCACCATGCATCCATCGATTGTAGAAGAAGAATGATGAATTTTTGACCTCCTGGACAGGAAGAATTTATTTTTGAAGGAGAGACAGTTAATTTTCCCTTGCCATATTTGATCTCTGTTCTTGAAGCAAGGAAGTTAGTACAAAATGGTGCGGTAGCCTACCTTGCTTGTACCATGGACATTCAAAGTAAAGTCACCATGGATCAAATACTACTGGCTAACGAGTTCCGAGAGGTATTTCCAGAAGACGTACAAGGGATGCCCCTAGATAGAGAAGTAGAATTTCAAATTGAATTGATCCCTGGGGCTCGTTCAGTATCCAAGGCACCTTATCGTATGCCCCTAGCCGAGCTAAAAGAGTTGAAGTCACAAATGGTAGAATAATTGGATAAAGATTTCATTAGACCTAGTATGTCACCCTAGGGAGCACAAGTACTATTTATGAAGAAAAAACATGGGAGTATGAGGATGTGCATAGACTATCGGGAACTAAACAAGCTTACAGTCAAAAATTGATACCCACTACCGAGGATTGAAGATCTATTTGATCAATAGAGGGGAGCTTAGGTATTCTCCAAAATAGATCTTTAATCAGGCTATCACCAGCTCAAAATCTGAGAAGAGGATGTACCTATCACTGCCTTTTGCATGAGGTATGGACACTATAAATTTCTAGTTATGCCCTTTGGACTGACCAATGCCCCAGCCAAATTTATGGATCTCATGAACTACACTTTAAGGCCATATTTGGATAAGTGTGTTATGGTATTCATTGATGATATTCTGGTATACTCGCCTAATAGGGAAGAGCATGAGGAACACTTGAGAATGGTATTGCAGATCCTTTGCAAAGAGTAGTTGTACGCCAAATTTAAGAAGTATGAATTCTGGCTAGAGAAGGTTGGGTTTTTAGGACATGTTATTTCGAGAGGAGGGGTTTCTATGGATCCTAATTAAAGTAGTGGTGAATTGGAAACAACTGTATAATGTGACAGACATATGCAGCTTCTGACGTAGCACAACAGAAGCACACAACTAATGATCTAAGTTGGTAACAATTCAACGAACAAAGAACTAACATAATTGTGATAAAGACACTTCCACTTGAATCTTCCAAAATAAGATGAAAGGTTTGCTTGAAGAATCAAGCAGCCTACCAATGGCCAAGGTCGAATTGATTTTATAAGCACGCAGCTTGATCTAAACTCACAAAATGTGAAGTTAATTGGTCAAAATAATATGTCCATTATTCGAATTGAATGAGTTTAAATAGGGGTGTGATCAAAGGCGAATTTGAAGGCAGCATTTAGAGCGCACCTTCTGACATATCATCCGGCCATTTAATCAACTTTAACCACCTAATAATGGCATTAATTCATGCCTTATTACAATCACAGAAATAAAGGCAACCAGACAGAATTCAAAAAGTTCTCAAACTAGACCATTCAAAGTGAACATTAAATGAACTAGTAGCTCATGCACGCCATGCAATCACGTAGAGGAAGTAAGCCAATGTATGCTTGAAATTTGGAGACATCCTACGGCATCCTCCCCTCCTTATGATTGTGCTAGTGTAGCAAGGCGACTTGGCAAGGAAAGTGGATTGAAGTATGGTGTAAGATCAGCTACATTGAAAGTGCTTGACACACCTAGGTCCTCCAGAAGGTCAATCACATACTCGTTGTCATTGACACGCCTCACTTGATCATCACTTGTTTACCTAGTTGGAAAACTTGCACCCTTCACTTGGAATCAGCCCGCTCCTGCTTGATCACTACCAATTTGATGTATTTGTGCTGCATTTTGGGTCTGTCTGGCATGCACCAACTAAGGGTGGCATGCACCAATCTTCTCATTTTGTCACTGGCACATACCAACTAAGGGTGGCATGCGCCTATTTATCAGTTATAGCTGCACTGGCGTATGTCAACTAAGGGTGGCGTACACCAGGTTATCAGCAAAAGCAATAGAGAGTAAGTCGGGAAATATTGTCCCACAGAGACTGAAGTTCTAGGCTACTCTATGGTTTACAAACTTGTCTAAGATCAGATTATGATGTTTGGTTGATTACACAAGTGATCTAAGTCTAGATAACAAACCTAAATGTCACAACTTTCACTAAGCTAAAGGTTTGCTAGTTTACTAACTAACTACAAATAATAACTTAGGATACTAAAATGAGCAAGGTACCTAAACTAGCAACATAACCAACAGAATCAGGGAGTTTTAAGTGTATGTGATGTGGTTCGAGTGAATCTAAGGCAACTCATCCCCACTTAACTAAGTTTAGAAGGTTAGATATGTTCTTTCAACCCCACCAACCAACTAAACTAAGCTAAGCACTAACTATATGTTCCACTTAAAGGATAATCAGTAGGTCACCAAGAAGATTACTCTACTAGCAAGAGTACTCATCATCAAACTAATCTTTCCATCAATCCTATCTCCTTTCGGTCTCAACTTTTGACTAGCTATGAAGGCTTGGTGGCCAAGCAAGTATAAGCAATATATTGAGCTCGTTAATAAGAACACATATCCAACATACACACCCCTTAAAAACCGTGGCTAAATGCAAGGTAATAAAGCACTGAACTCACATTTAACTACTCAAACATACTTAATATAAATAACATAAGCATAAGCAAAGTAAAGAGCAAAAAGGGAAAGGAAGCTTATCAAAGGAGAAGAAGCCTCCCTCCTTTAAGTTCTTCACAGAAAAATATCTACATAGTTTGGTGGTTTTCCTATCCACACTTTACTTAGACTAAATAAATTCTATATATACTAAAGCTAAAAACTAAAAATAAGTTTAATAGTTATTTTACAAAATATCTAAACTAACTTATCCTAAGATAAATATTTACCCAAAAATATCTACTAAGTCATACATATCCATATCCATTCCTTCACAAAAGACTTAAGCCAACTTTTAGTTTTTCCCCATTTGTTTGTCCAACACTCTACTTGTTTTTGTTTTTGTCAGTCTGGTCTGGCATACGCCAGATGCACCTGGCGTACACCAGGTCTTTGAGTTTTTCCCATTGGCACATGCCTGGTCGTTCGCGTGGCTAACTGTTGACTCGTATGGCCATTGGCGTATGCCTGATCTTGTTGGCGTGCGCCAGGTGACATATTTTAGCACTTTTTACCTTCGTGACCTTCCTCCCGTCCATGCATCCACGTGTCTAGCTCGATCTTCCTCCACCTCTCCTCAAATTAGCTCCTAAAAGCAAGAAAACATAATGAAAAAATGATAACTCTTACAAAAACACACAATGAACGAAAACTAACACTACGATAACTAAAATGCAACTAAATCAACCTAAAACACTGAGAACAATCTACTAAAAGGACACGAATAATGAGTGTTTTTGACACTCATCACATCCCCACACTTGAATCATTGCTTGTCCCCAAGCAAAACTCAAAATGTGGACAACCTAAAAGAAAATCAAACAAGAACAAACTAACACAAAACAAGGTAAAGACATGGCATGAATGGATCAACACTTAACTTCTCTCAAAAACATCAACTCACATCACAATAAAATCATAATTGAAATTAGTTCATCAATCCATAACACAAAGCACAACAAACTATTAGGCATCTCAGCACTCCATTGCTTAAGCAAGTGTTAACTCTATGTAAAAGACACTAGAAGGCTGATCTCACGAGGATAGACAAGTGTTTCACTCATATGATCAATGTAGTCAACTTCCTATCACTCGCATACAGGTCAATATACTCAAAGCATCCTACGTCCTACTCAGCGTTATCTAAAAGTTGCCATAGTTGCTAATGATGTCGGGGGGTCTTTTTATCGGATTGTAATGAGGCTTAAGGTAAAGGTGAGGTAAAATATGTGGATTGTGGTTTACCCAATCTGAGGATATGTCACAAATGCAATTAAGTATCCCAATTTCCTAAGGCCAAGAAGCACAAGTCTTACCTAGAAAACATGCCTTATTCAAATACACATTCTTTTTTGCTTCTTCTTCTTTCTTTTTTTCTCTTTTTTTTATTTGTCATAACAACATATATAATATACATTCACAAACTTCAACAAACAATACAAACTTAGCACATTTTAGACAAAGACACAGCTTCTAACATGACCATACTACAACATCCCAAAGAACATAAATCAAACCAAGCCAAAGCTACCAACTAAACCCAATACACATGCAAACCTATAAGTCCTCGAATCGGATGATCAAAGGTAAGGAAGATGGATGATTTAAGGTTTATAGTCGGCTTCCTCATCTAAAATCAAGAAAAGGCTAGGCTTAACAAGTTTAAACAACGGATATATAAGGGATTTTGTCTCTAAATCTCTAGGCTCAATGTTAAAGAATGCCCCCGTCCTTTCACTAGCTTCCACGCAACCTAGACTACAATAAGTACTAGTAGGATACCACGATCAACTGACTTAAGTATGCACCTCATGAAAAATATAGAGATAGATGTCTCTTCCTTCGGCTCAAACACTCACAAGGTGTACTCAACAACCCTCTAGTCTAGTCTATATAATAAAACCACTAGTCTAGACAAAAGAGTGCGAGATTTCTACCAATTTCTAGGCTTTATGCTCGAATTAAATTCTTAACTAAAAAAAATGATAAAATTCTAACACAAGTTGAAAATTTTTGAGGGAGATCAAATTTTTCGAAAAATTTATGCCAAGTCTAAACCTAAACAAAATGTACTAACATACTAAACAACCTAAAAGGAATCCTCCCCCACACTTAAATGACACATTATCCTCAATGTGTCTAAGATACTAATAAACACCTAAATGCAAAACATGCATAGACATAAAGAAAATACAAATAAACATGCAACACAACAAACTCACTAATGACGTTTCATGTAACCTACCTCCTTGTGATCTTTTTGGCTTTAAGCCTAATAGGATCACCTTGTAGAAACACAAAATAACGTTAAATGAGTTACAAGCACACAAATTCAAAAACAGAATCAAAATACATAAAAGTAAATAAACAAATAAAACAAATAAAGAAAAATATATAGGGAAATAAGAGCTCCTTGTTAATCATCTGAAGCGAGAGGAGGTGGTGGGAATGCTAAGCTGCTACCAAAGTTCTCTACCCAGGTGTGCATCTACTCGGTATGTGCTCGCTGCTGCTCGTAATACTCCTACTGGCACACCATGTGAGCTCTCTAGTTGGCATAGAACGCCCTCTGCTCCTCTCTCTAAGCTCTAAGCTTGGCCTCCATGCGAGCATTGTAGTCGTACTACCAGTCCTACCCGACTGTATTGCTAAGTGTGTAGTCCTGTAGTTGCATGCCATAACCATGAAACTACTCTCCATTTCCTATAGCTGTACCTGCATCGCAGCTAACTAGCCACATAAATATTGCATCTCTAACTGGTAGTCAGGTGCCTGATGACTCAGCCTTACATCGTCATGCTGAGCCTGGCACTGATGACTGGGGCCTACTTCCTATGCATCCTACCTAGGACCCTCCTGTCCTTGCTCTGGTAAAGGCCCCCTCTCCCTAAGGCATTCTTGAACTGCCTTTCTCTCTTCCTAGGGCATGTACACGATAATCTCCCCACCATCCTCACTCGGTGTCTTCTTGATCAGCTTGCTCAAGTGGAGCTTCTCAATGTCGAGCCATACTGGTTCCATAGCTGTTCTTTGAAACTCTGTAAGCTGCTCAGGAAAATGCTAACGTGCAATGCGAGAAACAATATGACCTAAGTACAGATACATAGGTTCCCTATTGTTAATAGAAGATGCAAAGCAATCAATCACCATAGCAAAAGTGCTAAAATGTATATCATGGCATAGGCAGGCTATGGCGTAGAGCTGTGATCGGAATACTTTAGACTCTTCCCATTAACTACTGAAGGTCAGAGTCATAAAACAATGGAGGATACCTAAATGTGGTTCTCTAATCAGCGCATTAGGCACCCTCCCCGACTCATACCTCTCAAAGCCCATAATGTCTTGCTAAGCCCTATGGGCCTGACTCGCAGGTGTGAAGTCTAGAGTCCCTGCTCCTGACTTAAGGCAGAAGAGTCTATTAAAAGTGTCTTCATCCATACTCAAATCGATATCAAAGATACGTGCAGTGAATGAAGACCTATTCATCGCAACTTGCAATGTACAATAAAACTCTAAAACTAGCTCCTGCCTAGCCATAATCTTTCTGTTCACAAAATAATCCCAACCTAACTTCCTAATGGCCAAATGCAAATTCCTATCAACCCCTAATGTAGCTATGTCATTCCAATCAATTTCAAAATGACTCAAAGTAATAAGGTGGTTGAGTCTTTGGTACCTCTCTCCCTCCCAATCGTTAAAGATTGCGAAGGGAGCATTATAGTGGTCGTGAATATCCAGAAGTGGAGAAGCCAGTGGTGAAGGCGTAAGATTTCTCACATATTTTCTTCGATCCTCCTGGTGTCCTTGTCTCGAATCTGCAGCATCCACCATTGTATATCACACTTCGAGTGTTGGTTATGGTGGTGGGAAGGTTGGGTAACATTGGGCTTGTCAAAATTTTTGATTTTGGGTGGAAAGGAGGAATGGGTGTTGTGTTTATATGAAAGTTAGTGTACGCCCGAGGATTTTAAACTCGATTCTGCCCAAACCTAACATACACTAGGTCACCTGGCATGCGCTAACTTCTTCGATTTTGCTTAACCCAGTGTACGCTAGGATAGTTGGCATGCGCTAACTATCCTATTTTCGCATACATGGTGTATGCGAAATACATTAGCGTGCGCCAACTATATACAATTCTAAAAAACTAAACACTTATGATAAAAACACTCAAACTTACATATGTAATATAAGAAATAAAACATGCTAATCTAATTTCTTTAGCTTTTATGTACGTTGCGTTCCTGGAAAGCTTGAAAACCAGACACCCCATCCTCATGGGTCATAGGTGCAACTTTGACTTTTGCAAGTCACACAACTTACCAATGGCGTACCATGATGAACTACATCTTCGTGCAATCTTTTTGGCTTTAAGCCTAATAGGGTCACGATGTAGTAGCACGATACACTCATTTTACGAGTTAGTTCTATCCTTGCTACAGTCATCTTCGTGTTCTAACTTCCTACTCCTAAGCACTCAACAATGTAAATTGTTGAGCACAACAATCATATAGGAGTAACTTTTTATCCCCCATCAATCGCAAAAATACAGACATATGCTAATCAACTAAAGAATCAATAGTACTGATATTTATCATGAGATTGAGAGGTATTTTATCCTCACCCAAAACTAACCAGTCCCAACCAAGAGTGGGTGGTTGTTCAACATGATGGTAGGGTGTTTTACCTTTACTTACCATATCCAAGATTAAAGGCCTAGCAAACCTTCTTGAATCTTGAAGTCGAGGGTGAATATTATGGCGGATGACACTAGACTCTTCCAAAGATATGGCTTCTTCTTTTTGCTCAAAATCTTCAATATTCGCCAAATCCTTGGTTGAGCTAGAGTTATGCAAAGAGCAATGAGCACTAGTCATAAGTTCGTCAACCTCCATTTTTGTGCTCTTTAAAAACCCTATCTCTTCTTTATCTTCCTCTTTTTCCTCATTCTTTTCATTCTCTGTTTGAAGTGCGTCGGTATAAATAGCTAAGCTCGTAGAAGTTTCTTGGTACCAATCATCTATTTTAAAATCCCACAAACAAGTCTTATTCTCTATACTAGATACAGCTTCTACGATTGGCATTGGATGGATGTATGATAGTTGAGAAACGTATGACCATTCCTCAACTTCCAAGTCCATTTGCATATTGTCATCCTCTATTTGCACTTTATTATCTTTCCATAAATGATGGATCAGCTCAGATGGTTTAGATGAGATAGCATCTTTTGCATATGCATTAAAGCAAATATCGTCTGAGTGAGCTTGCCTTCTGTCAAAAGTTTGAGTTATGGCAGACAACTCCTCAAATTCTTTGGTGGCCTTGGCTATGCAGGGACTCAAATTCTCTCTTCGAGAGAGGATGGGAGTCAAGAGGCCCCGAGACCTTGCTGAGCTAACCCAAAAGGTGACCATGGCCGAATAGCTAATTAAAGAGAGGGATAGAAGTGCTGCTTCTTCCAAGAGTACCTACCGATATGACCTAACTCTTGAGATTGACCATCTGGAAGGTGATCAAAACTGGGACAACTGGGGAGAAGAGCTAATGGGTGAGGAGATAGTGGCTGAGCTCACCAAGAGTAACCCCTATAAGTGTGAAAGCATGATACCAAAGAAGGTGTTAGTACCTAATGAGTTCAATCGTCTTACTAATCAGGCCAATCAACCTAGGGGCCTCAATGAAGTTGGGAGAGAATACTCTTTCGATATGACCAAGGCAAATAAGATCTTTGACCACCTACTTAAGAATGGCCAGATCATCTTACCCAAAGGTCACAGGATCCTGGACGAAAAAGAGCTGAAGTCGGTGAGATTCTGCAAGTAGCACGCAATCAAATCACATAGTACATCCAACTGTGTAGTATTCTATAACCAGATACTACAGGCCATAAAAGATGGATGTTTGAAGTTCGCAAAAGAAGCATTACTAACAGCTTCATTTGCAGCCCCACTCGCAATGGTGGGCCTGAGGAAAGATAAAGAAGTTGACAAGCAGGGTAAGAGTAGGCCAACTCTAGAGGACGTACGAGTCTCACTCTAGGCAAAGAGATCAAGAAGCACACTCAGGAGAGAGCAACCAGAGGATCCAAGAGAAGTGCTTGAAGAGAACAATACCTCCAAAAGCTCAAAGAGGTTGCAAGAGGCGCTTAAAGGCTTAGGGGAGATACCCGGGGGGCAGAAGAGCCCTTCCAAATGACCTAGACACCTGACTGGGGGCAGATAGAGATCTTACCTCCAGGTTAAGGTTGACCTCCAACAAGGCATAAGACAAAGTGTCTTCGAACGGCTAGGAAAGAGGAGACCCTCGTCTGAACTTGGGGGGCAAAAGGCTGTTGAGGGTCTAAAAAAGATACACGGGGGGCAGAGTAAACACTCGAATCCCCCTCGATACCTTATGGAGGATAGGTGGAGGTATCACTCCTATATCAAGATCGACCTCCGGGAGGACACACACAAGAGGCAAAGTGTATTCAACTAACTAGGAGAAAAGATGCCCTTGCCAGAGCCTTTCCTACCAGACATCCTCACGAAGACTCAAAAGAGACGATTGGAAAGGAAGGTCCAAGCACAGAGGCAGATCATTGAGGACTTCGAAAGACTGTTGGAAGACCACAAGGCTCGACTCTGAGAGCAAGAGACTCTCTTGAGTTTACCTGTGGTACGATATTACACGGCCATCAAGCAAGGTTAGCCAACTTAAGGTGATGTCCTAGACCTCGATCGAGATAAGGTGACAGAGCCTAATGATAGAAAGACACCAGA
This sequence comes from Hypericum perforatum, assembly GCA_012979155.1. Lineage (NCBI taxonomy): Eukaryota > Viridiplantae > Streptophyta > Magnoliopsida > Malpighiales > Hypericaceae > Hypericum > Hypericum perforatum. The sequence goes on from SOPF01025879.1 coordinate 17,853, forward strand.
CAAGGGACTAAAGAAAAGAAGACCTCCAGCAAGAGAGGGCCATCACAAGGAGCTAGATAAGATAAGGCTTCTTATAGAAGACGACCAACACAAGAGGTCCGACAAGAGAGACCTTATTAAAAGAGAAGTTCAACAAGAAGACCCGAAGAGCCTAAATGTAAAGATGTTGATGCCCAAGAACAAGGCCATAAGCTCTTCTGAAAAGAAACCAACTCAAGAACCACCCCTTGAGAAGGATGAGAAAGCGAAAGTAGCAAGTTGTACACTTAAGATGGGGGACTCCGAAAAACTAAAGCTACACACCTTTCCCAAGGTAGCTGAGGAAGACAAAATAAGTCTATCTAGCTTGGAAGATGAAGATAAGGAAGAGTTATATGACGCTCTCCTCACTAAAGAGGAGTATATGAGGATGCAAGTAAGGGCATGCATGGAAGAGGATCAAGAAGATGAGAGTCTAGCACTTGAAGAAAGTGCAAGTGAAGCTGATCTAAGTGAAGGAGAGCAAGACCTAGAGATCAACATAGTTTTTACCTTACCAACCAAATTTAGGCCAAAAGAGAGATAACCTAGTTACCTTAATAGGGATGTGACCAAGGAGCACTTCGTGGAACTATAGATTGAAAACAAGGCATTGGCGGTCCCAGTAGTGGAAGAGTTCAACGATACTGTGAAGATAGCTAGGCCAACTAAGAAGATGTGTGAACACCTTAGGCCATTATATATCTCGACCCACTTCTTTGGTAAGCCTAATAATGATGACCGACTTTGCAGGCAAAGCCACTCGACCATTGGGAGTGTTTGTCACTGAGGTTATAGTAGGCTCTGTAACTCATGAAGTCCCCTTCTATGTGATCGAGGCCAAGACATCTTACAACGGCCTCCTTAGAAGGGATTGGATCTACTCAAGCCAAGTTATTCCATCCTCTCTTCACCATTTCCTAATCCAATGGATACCTAATGGGAAAGTGGAGGTAGTGGTGGCAGATAAAAATCTATTTCAGGCAGCTACAAACTGTGTGGAAGCAGCCTTCTATGATGGGTCCATCATGCCAACTATGCTCGCATGATGCAATGAGGATGGACGAGTCGTTGGCTATGCAAGCTCGATCAAACAAGGGACTCCTATATCTGAACAACTGCCATAAGTCATACCTAAAAGACAAGCCCTTAGGCTTACCTTTCGAGACTAATAGAAGAGAAGAAACGTAGACAGGGTGGTCGGAGGTCTATGCCTTGTCACAGTATGAAGCGGCTGAATTTATCTTTGAAGATGATAGCCAAGACCTCATAAAGATTATGAAGATAATTAACCTTCATCCGGCCTCAAGTAAATTATATGATGCCAAGGCCAAAGTAAAGGACCCCTTGAAAGAGATATTGCTTCACTCAGAGAAAGAAAGTCAATCAATTTTCATCAATGAATGATTCAAAGACTTTAAAGAGGATCCAATTATCCTATATTAGGCCCACTACGGCTATGAAAAGTGGGTGTAAAGAAGGAGAATGGATACCCAGGACGAGGTCATTTAAACAACCTTTGTCTATACAGAGGTAAAATGACCTTCGCCTACAAGAAGTGAAACAACCTTCACCTATAAGAAGTGAAATGACCTTTGCCTACAAGAGGTAAAAAGACCTTCACCTACAAGAGATGAAATGACCTTGGCCTACTCAAGGGGTAAATAGATCTTTGCCTGCCAAAGGGTGAAGCAACTTTTACTTACGGAAGGTCTATTATGCCTATCATGGAGTAAAGTAACATTTGCCTATGAAAGGTCTTTTAGACCCATCAAAGGGTAAAATAATTTTTGCCTATGATAGGTCACTTATGCTTATTAAGGAGTGAAATAACCTTTGCCTATGGAAAGCTTACCAATTTAGAGCTTTGAAAAAGATCAAGGTCTATATGGTGACACTTCTCATTCTAGTAATTCGAAACGTCACCATGTCGGGGGCATTGTTAGAAGATAAAAATAATATTTGTCTTAGAAAGTACTTCACAAGGTACTTTTCCTTGGTGCGGTGACTTCATGGAGTACTTTTCCTTGGTGTGGTGACTTCATAGAGTACTTTTCCATGGGTTGGTGACTTCTTGAAGTGCTTTTCCTTGGGTTAGTGACTTCATGAAGTACTTTTCCTTCCTTGAGTGACCAAAGTGGATACTTTGCCTCCTTGTAGTGGGGGGTTCTCATTTAGGTGACTAAAGGAAGGGAAAAAGGACAAGTTCATGTGACTTAAGGAAGGGAGAAAAAGGACAAGTGCATGTGATTTAAGGAAGGGACAAAAAGAAAGTGCATGCGACTTAGGGGAGAAAGTGACTTCATGAAGTACTTTATCTCCCATGAGTGACTTCATGAAGCATTTTACCTCCCTTAAATGACTAAAGTGAAGTTTTACCCCCTTGTGGGGGGTTATGCGCATGTCTCTTGGAAGAGGGGGAAGTGACTTCAATAAGCACTTTATTTCCCCTAAGTGACCAAACCAGATTTTTATCTCCTTGCAAGGGGGATGTCCATGCATGTGGCTTCAAGAAGGGGGCGAGTGACTTCTTTAAGTACTTTGCCTCCCAAGAGTGACCAAAAGGGAATTTTTTCCTTACAAGGGGGTCTTCACAAAGTGCTTTGTCTTCCAAGAGTGATTAATATAGATATTCTGCCTTCCATAAGAGGGAGTTTATTTAGCCTTCTCTTGCCTCACCTAAGGAAAATGTTAAAAATATGCCTTATCCGAAGGAGGGTGTCAAGAGCCTACTTTGACTAAGGGAGGTGTCAAGAGCCTACCTTACCTAAGGAGGGTGTCAAAGGCCTACCTTGCCTAAGAAAGGTGTCGAGAGCCTACCTTGCCTAAGGGAGGTGTCAAAGCTTACCTCGTCCAGGAGAGGTGTTAAAGGCTTACCTCACTTAAGGAAATGAAAATGGCTTGCCTGCCTAAGGGAAGTGTTAGAGGCCTACCTTACCCAAGGGAGGTGTTAAAGGTATACCTCACTTCAGGAAGTAAAAACGGCTTGCCTTGCCTAAGGGAGGTGACGAAGGCTTACCTCGCCTAAGGGAGGTGTTAGAGCATGCCTTGCCTAGGGGAGGTGACGAAGGCTTACCTCACCTAAGAGAGGTGTTAAGAGTTTGCCTGGCCTTAGGGAGGCGTTAGAGCTTACTTCGCCTAGAGGAGGGGTTGAGAATTCACCTTGCCTGAAGGAAGTGTTAAGAGCTTAACTCACTTAAAGGAAGTGTTAAGAGCTTATTTTACCTAAAATAGGTGCTTTCACTCAAGGAAGGTGTTAAAGGCTTACCTCGCCTAGGGGGGTGTTGAGACCTCACCTCACTAAAGGGAGCTATTAAGAGCTTATTTCACCCAAAATAGGTGTTTTCACCTTGGAAGGGTGTGAAGAGCCTTAGGAGGACATGAAAAGCTTACTTTGCCTTAAGGAGGTTCAAAGAGCCTACTTGCATCAAGAAGGTGCAAAGAACTAGGCAAGGTGCTAAGAGGACTATAAGACCGTGTGCAGTCAGAGGAGATAAACTCGGGCTCTGTATCTACAGGAAGAGATAAGCCTAGTGAATTAGGTGATAAGAGCAGTTTTGGCTCAAGATAAGGATATGTATCCCCGAAGATAGACATTGGAAGAGTCCGAGTGCAAGAAAGAGACGGAGTCCCAGTACAAGGAAGAGGCAGAGTTCGAGTGCAAGGAGGAGACAGAGTCTTTTGCCTATATAAAGGATGTTCGAGGAAGGCATCAAGATCATCAATCAATCAACCACACAAATCTTATATCAAAGCTCAAAGCTTCTTTTTTGTATCTTAGTTCTTAAGCCAGGCATTAGCGCTTGATCACGTTTGTATTGTTGGGCGCCGACCTTGAGATGAGCCTTCAAACCGTCAAGAGATCGACCTTGACACTCCCATTACTTTTTCTCCATAACACCCCTCTCTGTGATGAACATGAGTAAAGAAAGGAGAAAACTTCCTTGAACTTTGATAAGTTCTCTTCTCTTGTACTCTTTCTTTTGTTCATTAATGTTAAGTATGTTTATATCATTATTTATGCTGTTCTTTGTAAGTATGTGTGAGTAGTTGATTTTGTGAGTTTGGTGTCTTGAAACCATACATGTAGCCACAGTTTAGAGGGTGAAAATCATGAGGAACATGTTCTAACTAACAAACTTAATACTATGCTAAACTTGCTTGATCACCAAGATTAGAACTTAGTTTATACTTGAGACCGAAAGGAGATGGTTTAAATGGAGAGGTTAGTTAGATGATTTGTTAGTTTGATTTAAGAGAAATCTTCCTTAGTAACTTATTATCCATTGAGTGATGCATATAGTTGGTTCTTTGCTGAGTTTAGTTGGTTTTTTGGGTCGAAAGAACATCTTACCATTCTAAGCTTAGTTTAGGAATAATTTAGATCATTCTAGCGCGAAAGTGTAGTTTGGTTGTCTTTGAAACACTCGGACTATGTCACAAACATAATAAACTCTCTATACATGTTGATTATATTGGTTTTAAGTTCACCTTGCTCACCTTTGCATATTGAGTTGTTGAAATCTGTTTTGTAAACAAACCTTCAAAGTGTTAGTTTAAGTAATCCTTAGATTCATAATTTGGACTTTAGATCACGTGTTCGACAAACAAAACTTCATAATCTGATCCTAGAAAAGTTAGTAAACCAAAGAAAAGCCTAAAACTCAATCCTTGTGGGACGACAAATCCCTTTCTTACTCGTATTGCAAGCTGCTGTAGCTCTACTGCAGAATTGGCGCACTCCAGCTACTAGTGACGTACGCCAGGTCTCTCAGACCGAGAGGAATAACACTCGCCACTGTTAGTTAGCGTACTCCAAGCTTCAAATCGTGAAAGGTGATGCACGCTAGTAAAAGGTGACGTACGCCAGCCTCTCAGACTGGACGATCGGTCGTCCAGTCACAGCAGAGTTGTACATACAAAAAAATAGCTATCGTCATGGATCTCTAGTATTCGCTAGATGCTTCACAAAATTTCATTTTTAGCTCATAAGTTAAGTGAGTGTCCATATACTAAATATGGTCTTCACTCAGATCATTCAACGTTCTCACTAAATACTCATTAGGCTATATCAACAAACCAGTCTCTTATTTTCCTGTTAGACAGGTTGCAACCTCCCAACTACGTCTCACTAAGTGGTGATTACCCACCCACCTAAGCTGACTATGGTTTCCCAGCTCCAACCCAATTCGCTAGGACTTCTTATAGCTCTTACACTGTTAAGCTTCCCATTTGTCTCACTTTTTGACTTTTTTCCAGATATAATTTCAGGACGTTACTCAAGGTCGTCGAGAAATTGGTCAAAAATATTTTTTACAAGTTAACCAATTTTTATTAATTTGGTATGTAATACGTATATATACATAGAGCCTTACGCACACAAGTGTTAATTTGGTATGTAATACGTATATATACATAGGGCCTTACGCACACAAGTGTTTCTACCCGCCTAAATATCGTCTACTCTTTCAATGTTGTTCTAAACTTCTTTCAAATTTTACATTTTTTGTGTAAGATGTGTTGCAGTAAACATCATTAAAAACCCCGTCACGATAAAATTCATTTCGGGGAAAACCCATCGAAAAAGGAAAGGTCGAGATTGTTAATATACGAGATGTCACATTCGAAAACCACCAAACCCCAAGAAGGAGAAGACCCACTCGCCCCAATCACATTGATCCCTTGGTAATTACAAATATTGACCCCGTCAAAAGTTTCATTTTTTAAACGTGGCACAGCATCCAAACAAACAAAGACCAGCCAGAGATGGAATTCTTCGGTTCTTAAAGAACATATTAACACTCCACCAAAAAAAAAGAAGATATTAACAATTATTTTTTTATCAAATTGGAGAAAATTTTCAAAAGTAGGATAAATTAATTATATATTGTGTGAATCACATAAATCTAGCAATTGACTAATGCACAGCTAATAGGGAATAATGGATCCTAGGCCCATGCAGACTTTGTCGGGCATATAGCGCCGGACCAACCACGGGTTTTAATGGATTTTGAGAATGCTTGTGAAGATTATTGCATGCAACCTCATGGAGAAAAAAGGGATAATATTGAGCTCAAAGGCATAAATTTGTTTTGTACTTGAGCCGGTTGCTGTGTAGCCAATTGTGTCTCTGGATTGGGCAGTTAGATCTTTGAGAACAAACCCAGAGTTAAAAGTTGTATACACATTCATCGAGGACAACTCGTATAATTTAAATTTGAGTTAAAATATTATGGTTAATTATGAATATTGATACAATTATTAATGTAATTTAATTTTGTGAGTCCAGCCATTATTATTGAACTCCATTTTATAAAGTGATATATAAATATCTCTTGAAGAACATGTGATGTTTATTGGGAGTGGATACCATGGGGACTTTCTCCTTGTCCCTATTTAGGGACAAGGTTAATTTAGACAAATCACTAATTTACTAATTAGGTTGATTCTCTCTCCATTAAATGTCTGTAACCAACTACCTAATTACTCACCTAATTTGACGGTTCTCTTTAATTATCTTCTTTCTCTCTCCATTAAATATATATTTTAACGCAAAACCCTAATAGTATATGTCATTAGTCGTAATACAAAATAATTTTTACTGGTTTGGATAGTTGATTCACTGGTTTAAATTGCTGGTTTACTGGTTTAGATTACTGGTTCACTATTTTGAATTGATGGTTCATTGGTTTGAATTGTAGGTTCACTGGTTTGAATTACTGGTTTACTGGTTTGATTTATTGGTTCACTGGTTCGATTTACTGGTTCACTGGTCTAATTATCTTCTTTCTCTCTCACTGGTTTGAATTGCCAATTCATTGGTTTATTTTATTGGTTCACTGGTTTATTTTACTGGTTCACTAGTTCATTTTGCTACTTCACTGGTTTGTTTTACTGGTTCAAAGTCTCAAGCGAGAGAAGAAAGTAGACGATTTTTTTTGGAAACATGAGTTCAGGAGGAGAGAGAAGGAGAATTAATTGATAATTCGGCTAAAAAAGGGAAGCATTGACTACTGGGTTTATTTTATTTTTTGGAAACATGGGTATAGGAGGAGAGAGAAGGGGAATTAAAGCTCATTCGCCTAAAAAGTAGGAATAATTAACTACTGGGAATCAATTAGTTTTGGCAAAACTCCTAAATATCCCTAAACATTAATAACCATTAGATGAGCATCTTTTAGAATATATTCTAATCTAATGGCTGAGATTGTTGTCCCTATTTAGGGACAAGCTCTATGTAGTCCCCAGGGTATCCAAATTATTTCCCTTATCGAGTGCACATCTTTGGGTTTGTTGTTGGCTGCGTCTGCTATTGTTCTTCATTTATCGTGTAATCTTCATCAACGGTCTCTAACGACTACTGGCCGTTAGATCCCTCTTCGGGCCATCAAATTCTCGCGCCTTTCCCGTGTATCGGCTCCTAGCCGTTGAATTTTCATTAGTCTTTAATTAGCTCTTAATTGTAATTAATGTAGTTAAGTAGTTCTCTCTCCTTAGGTTGTATATAAACACTGTAATCTGAGTAATATAACAATCTAATTACTTCAATCACTTTAATAATATCGTCTAATATACTACGTAAAGTTTAACCTATTTTTTAAGTGATTAAAATAAAGGACTATATTTGATTTTGATTAAAATAGAGGACTATATTTTATTTTGAAAACCCATTTTCATGATATTCTTAATTATTCAATCCAGCAAATAATTTTATTATAAATGGATGAACTATTACATTACAATTAGACAAATTAACTTATCCAATTCAATTTATCCATGACAATTTTGTGAAACTATTTTATCATAACTAAACAAATTAGTTTATCTGATTTTTTATTTTTGAACAATCTTGTTAAACAATTTTATCAGACTAAACAAAACATTCCATAATAACTTACTCGTTCATTTCATTATAACTAACAAACTCTTTGATCTTACAAGACAATTTTGACAGATTTTAGATATCATGATATATATTGGACCAAATCCAACCCCTAAAATATCCTAGGTGAGGAGACTGACCGGAGCCAAAATTATGGATATAATCCAAATCAGACCGGATTAGAGTCTATTCCAGTTTAGATCGGAGACCGGAGCAGAAATCAAAACCCGCAGAAAATGACCTTTTCAACACTTATAGAATACAAGTTACAAATACAACTTTAGTTTAAGTTCTAATCAGGGTTCTTAAAAATGATCCGGAGGTCGACCTGGAATTGTGTCCGATCTCCGGGTCAGCCAGTCCGATCGATCCAATCATCAATCAGACCAAAACTTTTTTCCTTCATATTTTAATGTAATTTTTGAAATATATTTGGATATATAGGTAAATATAAACTAACAATAATAAAGAAATTATAAAATATACCAAATTTTTGGTCGAATTGCCCAGTCTGACCAGATTTTCCGGGTAAATCATCCAGTTTGACTAGATTTCATCCGGTCAGACAAGACACCATTTTTTACCCAAAAAATGACCCAGATTTATGCTTGATTTGTGGTCCGACCCGTTGAACTGCCGGTCGAACCACATTTTTTAAAACCTTGGTTCTAATTACGAATACAAGTTTAAGCTCTTAATAACCAGAGGCATGTTGAAAAGTGGCAAAAAACCAGAAAGGCCAGCGACCGTTGGCCACTCTAGCGTCTGCTAGAAGAGGTCCAAGGAGTTTTGGCTCTCAGACCCAGCGACCGTTGGGGATTGCTATGGCAGGTTTTTATTATCAGCTCGAGAATTATTTTGGACTTCTAATTCGACCTAGATAGATTTTCTTGGTCCTCAAGTGTTGTCTACTATATAAAAACATGTTACCTTGGGTTGTATAAAACTTTGTGACTTGTATCCATAAATAAAAATTCTCATTTCTCGTCGTAGACGTAGGCATTAGGGCGAACCACGTTATATCATGTGTCTGTGTTCTTTATACGATCTTGTTCCCGGCGTTGTATGTTCCTAACAAGGCGGTGGGTGGCACGGTGGCGGTCGACTGTGGGTGCGTGGCTTAGAGGCGGTGGATTTTTTTTTGTTAAGGTGTAAACTCAAGAGTTATGGTCTTTTGGGTGGGGAATGTCGAATAGTAGGAGAAAAGGTTTAGAAATTTTCTTTCATAGTTGGTAAACTTCAATTCGAATCCCAGACTTTTTGTTTTTGATCAAATAAACCCGATCGGACAGAAAACCATTATTTCTTATAGGGATAATTGCCCTCGCCCCCCTGGGGTTTGCGGAAATTAGTGATTCAGCCCCTCTATTTTTTTTTATTATTTAGTCCCTCTAGTTTATGAAAAAGGTACTATTTGGCCCCTATCACCGGAATCCGGCAATTTCTCCGGCGAAAATGGACCCGAGATGACGAAAATACCCCTTTCCTTTAAAAAGTAAACAAATAAATTAAAATACAATCGTAATTCGTATTGAGCTGAAATTTTTCATGAAGGATCTTAACAATATACATGATTTACGTAAAATATTTCAGAAATTTTGGAGGCACATAAGTATTGTTTTTATTTTCCAACGTGCCAAAATTTTGTAAAATCATATAAAATAGAAATTTTGTCTAATTGGGCTCAAACTTGTCCCATGTGTCTTTAAGCATCTTTAATGAATAGGAATCAAAAAGTCTGGATTCTCATGAGCCAATTTTGGAAAAGTCAGGGGATACCAAAAATATAGAGTTTTAATTTATTTTTTTACTAAAGATGGAGTCTTTAGTAAAGATGATTTAGGACACATAGAACAAGTTTTAAGTCCTAAATTCATTAAATATTCTTAAGAACACATGGGACAATTTTCAGCCCAATTAGACAAATTTTCTATTTTATATAATTTTATAAAATGTTGGCACGTTGAAAAATAAAAAAAATACTTATGTGCCGCCAAAATTTTTGAAATATTTTACGTAAATCATGTATATTTTTAGGATGCTTCATGAAAAATTTTAGCTCAATACAAATTATGATTGTGTTTCATTTTATTTTTTTACTTTTTAAAGGAAAAGGGTATTTTAGTAATCTTAGGTCAATTTTCGCCGGAGAAAAGAGTTGATTCCGGCAACAGGGGTTAAATAATACCCTTTTCACAAACTAGAGGGGCTAAATAATAATTAAAAAAAATAAAAGGGCTGAATCACCAATTTCCGCAAACCCCAGGGGTTAAATAATACCCTTTTAGTAATCTCTTTCCTTATATATACACAGACCACAGTACATAAGGATTTCTCGGAAAAACATAATCGTTCCAAACAATCTAGCTCCACGAGAAAATAGTCAAATACACTTCCAACCCAGAAACCAACGATGGCTGGGATCCCCGACGACAGGAGGTCGATCTACGAGTTCGTCGTCCGGCAGGGAAACGGACTCAAGGGCCTAGTGGACCTGGGCATATCTCAAGTCCCGAAGCCGTACGAGCAGCCGCCGGAGGAGATGATGGAGAACCCGGAGGAGGTGGCCACCTTCGATTACCCGCCAATCGACCTCTCCAAACTGGACGGACCGGATCATGACCAGGTTGTCCAAGAGATCGTAACGGCGGCTGAGCGGTACGGGTTCTTCTTAGTGGTGAACCATGGGATGCCCTTGGAGCTGCTGGAGTCGCTCAAGGAGGCGGCCCACAGGTTCCACGATCTGCCGCCGGAGAAGAAGTCCGGCTACGTCGCCGGTGCGGGGCCCAGCCCGGTGGTGAGGTACGCGTCAAGCTTCTTGCCGGATAAGGAGGAGGTCTGGGAGTGGAAGGACATACTTGTCATGGTTTATACCAACGACGCCGACGCGCTTGCGTTTTGGCCTCCGGAAACCAGGTTCTGTTTGTTTATTAACACTTATTATATGTATTTACTCATACCTATTATTTCACCGTTGACCTGTCTTGATTAATTAAGACTCCAATTAATTTAATTTTTTTAAATAGTGATGAGAATTTGAATTTAAGATCTATAGAATAAACTATAGTAAGTTTGCGACGAGTTGATATAAGTATTCGTAGTTAGTCTTATTTTAATCTTACGCTCTTCGTAATCTAACTACATTTTGTACCGCACTAGACGTGACTGTTTGTTGTTTTAAATTGGACTTCCTCTGATAAAATGAAAAAATTGGACAACCACTTGTCGAGACAGATACTTTATTAGGGCCATGTAACATGTTTGGACAGAATCGATGGTGAAAAACATTTACAAAAGCAATAGCGTAAGCTGTAGATTTGTTAAGTCTCGACTTTACTTGGATCTTGATAAACCATGTTTTATACAAACACTCTTGCGATCAGACTAAAGATCTCTTAATACTCGCTTAAGAATTTTTTTTTTTTTACATAGATGTTCATTTTTCAATTGATAGCAACTCAACTTCTAAAAAAATAATTTCACTATTTCTTTTATAAGTAATAACTTCACTATTAAGTGATATTGTGATTGTTCGTCGTTAATCCTTTTCTAATCTACAATCTTCCTATCTGATTATATGTTGCACCGTATTAGACGTGATTGTTGCTGTTTTAAATCGGACTCCGTCAGAGAAATAAAAAATTGGACAACCACACATTTGGACTGATTTTTTCTTAGGGCCATGTTTGGACAGATCCGATGGAGCATTAACATTTTCAGAAATAAGTAATAGCCTAAAGGTAGATTTGTTAAATGCACAATTTATTTGGATATTGGTAAACCATAATAAATACTAATTTTTTAATTTTATCTTGTCAAAGTGTGTATATAAGACATGTATAAAATTAGCCAGAAACTAATAATAAAAATTCAAATAGCACAGGAATGTAAGTTGCTTTTGTTTATAATTTTCTTATGTTTTTCCTCTCTTCATTTAACTAGTTTGTAAAATTATTTTGTTTTTAATATTTTATTTGCATCACTCCATTTGCTATGAACTCTCTCTCCCCAGCCGAAGCCAAAAAATTTGGAAAATATGAACTAGAAGCAATATAAAAAAAGGCATTAATTTTTAAATTTTAATTTCAATTTTTAAATTAAATATTTTTTGTAATGGAATCAATTCTTAATTTTAATAAGGACATACGATAAAAACTAAATTTTTTTAAATGAGAGCAATTCACCCAGAGCTTACATCCCTAGCTATGTTATTATTAGTTTACGACTAAGTTGTTAAGGTCTTCTCCATAAAAGTCAGCTATTTTGACAAGAAACGTGACCACACCGTAATAAGGAAAAAATGGCCAAGAATTTGTTATAGTTGTTGAAATTTGAGTTGGAGAAGATATAGATGGAGATCGAAAACCACTTATGGAATTTTGTAGAACTTTTGGATGATCAAATTATTTTTCTCGCATGTTTTCCTTCCGATGATGGGAATAAATTCTCCTAAAAAAATATGGGAAATTTTCTCTGACGGATTGGACTTCTCTTTTTTAGATCGGCACTAGATTTCTATATTAATTTACACGAAATCATAGGTGCTTAACATGTGTGCTCTCAGGAATCCTGCATTGGAGTATCTAAAGCTGTCAGAGATCCTGGTGAAGAAATTACTAAGAATATTACTTGGGAATCTCGGACTCCCGTTGGAAGATTCTGAATTAGATTCGCTGACCCGGTTCAGGAACGTTATGATGAACTATTACCCACCGTGCCCAGACCCGGGAGTCACGCTCGGCGTCGGACGACATTCCGACTTGACGACCCTCACCGTCCTAGTGCAAGACGACATCGGAGGTCTCTTTGTCAAAGTGGAGAACGACAAGGTTGGTGGAAATGGAGTGGGTCAATGGCGGGAGATCCCCCCTATACCTGGTGCTTTGGTCATCAATGGCGGCGACTTACTAGAGGTTATTTTCCATGTTCATAACGCACTTCTCATTCATATGATAATCGTGTTTCTAGCCCAAAAAATTATTTTTGTTACCCATTTTTGTGATCTTGATAATCCAGTGTATATTTTATGTTGCATGGTTTTTATTTTTTGTTTTTCAAATTTCAGTGTCTCCTTTCATTTTTTTAAGGTAAATTACACATGATCAATGCTAGGATTTAAATCTTGAACTTACTAGATATTTATAAGTCGGAGTTTCAAGCTCTTTGGCTGTGTAATTGTTTTGATATGCCATTTTTTGATTGTAATATGTCAACGTGTTGCCGAAATTGAATGAAATATGATAGTTGTTTCATATTGAAAAGTATATGATGATAACAGGTTAGCCAATGACCGAAATTTTACTAGAGAATTGAAATTGTACTTAATAAGAAAATATTAAAAAAAAACTTATACAACATGCCAACTTATTTTGATACTACTTTTTTCATTGTAAATGTCTTGAAATAATAGTTTTATGCATTATTTGGTTTTGATCTATCACATTGTAGGTGCTAAGTAATGGAAGGTACAAGAGCCCTGAGCACAAGGTTCATGCCACGAAAGAACGGGCGAGAGTATCCGTCCCATGTTTTATAGCTCCAAAGCACACAGAGATAGTTGGACCGCTGCCTCAAGCGATTGAAAAAGCCGGCGGAGTGCCTCGTTACCGAGAGATGATATTTGGAGACTACGTGAAGCATTACTTTTCAATTGCACACCAAGGGAAGAAATCTCTCGACTTTGCCAAGATCTAATTCCATTGTGGATAAGAGTAAAATGAATGATATTATATGGTATCCATAAAATAAAGGTCATTTGGTCCATGTACTTGTAAACTGCTATCTCGGTGAACTACATGCTAAATAATATCCCCGAATTAACTTGTTCAACTCAAAACTTTGTTTATGATTTCTCGGGCAAATGTCGAATGTGTAATTTGTTGAAAAACTTGGTAAAATATGAAGAAAATATTATTTTGAGTCGCACAATAAATATTGTTATTAAGAACTATTTCACCAGTAAATATAATTATTAAAGATTGAACAGATTATTCTGAGTTTAAATAAATAAATATAATTAAATAATTAACAAAAATAATGTATTGATCATGAGAATCATAAAATAGAACAATAGATTTTACTAAAATGACTTACACTTGTTGTATCTCACAAATGATGGATAACTTTCATATATATCAAATATCCCAAGAGCAAAATATATATGAGTATTAAAATAATTTAATTATGTAATATATGTAGTATTTTAATTATTTTTTTAAAATAAATGCTAATTTTTAATTTGGACTTTGAATGTGGATTGTTACAATTTTGTAACATCTCACATTAATAATACTTATTTATGTCTATTTAAACATTTTTGAATGATCATTTTATTCACATATTTCCACGATTTTTCCAACATAATTTAAATTATGTGTAGAGTGATGTGATTTATCTCTAAAAGTATGAAGATTATGCTAGGAAAAAATCTTTTTTAGCCTCTGCTATCAAAGGAGCGAGATAGAGCAAGTGTTGTTTCATTGAAATTATTGAATAAATCAGCGGGTTGATTATTTCATCAGTGAAACAGGCATTATATAGCCCTCGGCTACCGCATCGTATGTCCACAATTTCGCAATAGCTGTTTTCCGGATGATGCAATCTGTTCGAGCATATAACCTTTGCATGCTTGCTAGCGCTCCATGCATCTTATTCTTGAAAGATGAAGCATGAATATGAAGATCATGATTACATTGAAATCGATCTCCATAGTATTACGTCATAAGATGGTCAATGCATCCATCATTATCTCGTTCAATTGTAGAGGTTAGTAGACTTACACATGAAATTATTTTGAACATAATAAATTAAATCAATTAAATGTTAAATTATATCTCGAGCAACACGTCAAATTTTGAAACACGTGTCAAAATCCTTCATAATAAATTGATATTTTGTGACTCGTAAACTTGTAGTAAACAAAAAAATACTCACGCAGATCTAAGAAGTGATGATATTTAATTAATCTAACAAATTAAATAAAAAAAGTGAAAATGAGAATTATGATTTGAAAAGAAACTAGACTAAGAAAATACAAAAAAAAATGTGTTTGCAAAATTAGTGAGAAACACACGATAAATTTAATTTCAAAAGATCACCGATTTAATCATCATATCATTAAAGATAATCAAATTCATGTAACAAATAGATATAAATTTACTACAACCCCAAAAAGATCACGACCATCATCTATCAATTAAACAAACAACTACTTATCTAATTGTTTATTATCTCATAGAAGAGATCACCTATTTAGAAAATATAATTCAGCACTAAATGTTTATACTCCAAGCAATTAAACGTACTCCTAGTTACTGAATTTGATAACAACTATTCCTCCTTCATCGTAAAATTAATTTTTTTTCTAGTTTATTTTCGAATTACAATATCTAATCAAGAATAAATTACATATTAGTTTTAGAATTAATTTACAATCGCAAATCATTCAAAAATAGAAATAGAAAAAAGTACATTTTACCTACACGTAGTTTCACTAATTTTGTATTTAGGCTATGGTTTTAATTTGATAATTTAATGCTTGTAATTTGAAATTTTTTTGAATATTCGATCTACTTCGGATGACTAGGTTAAAATGTTCACCTCACTTGCCACCTAGGCTATGACAAATTCATTTTTTCACGTAAGAACAAGATGGGTTAAAGTGTACTTTTTCCATAAAAATAAGAAAATACTATAATAAATTAGATTGTTAAAAATAATGTTTTCACAACCATGGTTCCTTCCTCAATCAATCGAGATAATTAGTTTTTCATACTAAAATAAAATTTATTCTAAGATGTGGAATAAAAATATGATCAATGAGAGTCATCATACCAAAATTAATGGAGCTTATATAACAATACTAAAACTAAAAACATAAAAAATGTCAAACCTAAAAAGTGTTGAAGTCGGAGAAGTTTGGTACACTTGATTAGGATATGATTCAGTCGAAGCAAGTGTTGGGTACTTTTCCTGTAAGATAAGATTGCCTCGTATATTTTAGTTCGTATGGCTATGGCAATCGTCCCCAAGATACAACAACTTTTAGACATTTCCAAGACTGTTGTATGACGTATCTCAAAACTTCGGGCAATGTGATAACCTCGAGAGTTGTTCGGTTGATATTGCATTTTGCTATCCAGTTGAGAGTTGAGTTTGGAAGTGAATTTAAATATCCTTTAATACCTTGATGTAGGAACATCCGAGACTTCTCAAGCCTACACTCATTCTGATTGAAATCGTACAAGGAATGAAGTCAAGCACCGAGGATCGTTTCGTTATTTTCTATTCCTTTCGTATTACTTTGCATTCATGAACATTTCTAAGCACTAAGTTGCATTTTTCATGTCTTAAGGTAGAATAAGGCATAAGTGCCATTCTAGTCTTTACGTTTCTCAATTAAGTTATTATGTTTAATGTAAGTTCATTTGTGACCTTGTCACTTCGTATTTTCTTTCCAACTATATGTAAGTCCTTATGGAC
>SOPF01025879.1:34243-74889 GCA_012979155.1 Hypericum perforatum
ATGGATTTGCATGAAATAGCGTGGATTCGCTAAACCTTGTACGTGGACTCGTACGAATTGCTTTCTCGCCCTTGCTGGCTGTTTGTGGAATTCAAACACCCTTTGATCAAGCTTCGGAAGGAGTATTGATCAAGGTTCTATCCATTTTTATTTCGTTCCAACTTTGTTCGTGACAAGTTATACTCCGAAACCCTGAAATTGCACCCTAGTTCGTTTGTTCTTCAATTGATCATCCGAATTATTTCCCTTTTCGAACCAACTTCAAAAATCAATCTGCTGCACCGACATCATACCCTTAGCAAGTTAGTGCAAGTTCAACAAAGTTCACTCGAAGAATTTCCAAGTTGCATAAAACTAGTCGATCAAGTTCGGGCAGCAGTGACCTTGATGTAGTAAATTGAGCATAACTTTCTCATTTTGGCTCCAAATGATGTGAGTGAGCAAGATTTGGAAACTGGAGACATAATACTACAACCTAGTGTTCTATAAATTTGGCTAGAGAGCAAAGCAAGTAGTTGAAAAATGGGCTTGAAATTGGAGATTCGTGATTGGACCATAACTTACAAGGAGCCAATCAAATGTTTACCTAAGTTTGAAGTGAAAAGGAGGTGAAATAAGCTGGTTGGTGACTCATTTGCTTTCTTCTTATACTTAGGAAGGTATTAGAAGAGGTGGGAAGCTTAGAAGATAAGGGAAAAACCGACACTTAGAAAAAGAAAGAAAGAGAGTGAGAGGAAGGAGAAAGAAGCAGGTCAACGAAGAACGAGTCAATAAGCTATTTTCCAATCTAATTTAGACTTTTTGACTGTCAATAAATTTGTACAAAACTGAAATACCTTTCTAATGGCGTACTCACTTGTTATTTGGATCAAGGAGTCGACGGGAAATTTGTTTTGAATTGGGGTGTCATTGAAGAAGCATACAGCTGACCGACAGGAATAGATTGGCTTGGTAAGTGTCATTAGGCTCCGAATTTGAATTGGATGTTGAGAACATTTATAGAGAACTTCATGAGCTTTCCAAAAAATGTATTATATTCCTGTTTTGGTTGAAGAAACCGTTGTGCAATCTATTGAAGTTTAGACTTGCTGGCTGAGTGCAGGGTTAAACAAGTTCAAGGAAAAATTTTGGTAAGTTGAATATTTGGGAAACTGAGGTTAGTTGTATGAGTCAAAGGTTTTGAGAATATAGAGGGGAGTTGAATTAAAGTGATTTGTTGGCTATGTTTGATGTATTTGATCTATTTCTGATGATTGTTTGCGGTTGAGCTCAAGGTGAGCTTCGTTGATAGTCGGTTGGAAAAAATAGATTGTTGTGTGCATTTTGAGCATGAATGACTTGAGTAAAGAGAGTATATATGTGGATACTTGGTAAGGAACCAAGTGTTTAAAAAATTTAAGCTATTGGTTATGTTTGGACAATTTTGCGATGAATGATTACGAGTAGACCTAAGTTGGTCATTTTAAAGCATTGAAGGTGAATTGGTTTTTAAAACCAAGAGTTAACTTCATCATATGGTTGGGATTATTTGTACAGATTTTATGAGGTTGAAGGAGCTTTGAGTGGAAGGAGTATCAGATTTGGGATTCATTGCTATTAGGCGACTTTCGTCTGAGTAAGCAAATACTACATGATAAATTTGGTTGTTTGTTGTTGTGTGATTGTTTCAGAGCTTGATGATGTGCGTCACATGCATATTTGTTGGTCAATGGTATATTTGAACATACTCTTATGTGAATTGTGATACATGTGGCATTTGTGATCAGCCTGGAGCTGATTTGTTATGTCTGATGGATGTGATTCTGATTCGTTTGTCATATGTTTGATAAGATATTTGTTTTTGTGTGAGAAATGATCAAGCTTTCCCATACTAACTAGGGATATTAGTCTATAAGCTCATAGTTTGGGGGATGTCACTAGTTTACATTTGTTTGCTATCACTAGCTTATATTTGTACACTAGCTTTTGTTTGTTTGTGGACGAATTTATATTTTGGCTATTTGAATATCCTTTGGTAATCAGAAGAAGGGGCCTTTGAAAACCTGATTCATTGCTCTATATTTGTTTATGCATCTATATTTTTTATTGGTAATATTTGTCGTATTTGGTCATCAAACATTTTGGTTTAGAGAGATGTCGAACATGGTTGAGTTTCTGTCGCATGCATATTTCAACCATAACTAATATATTATGTCCTATTCCCTTTCTAAGTATTTTCAAATACTTACCCCTTACAAATTCTATCTCAAGTTCTCAAAGACATTAGTTCATTTTGTGTGTCTGGAGTTTTTGGTGCATGCCCGATTCCTTCTTTCCAGGGCAACTCTTTGAGGTCTCTGGATTATGTTGTTCATTTCTACTTGTACAGATGCTCCATTGTTGCATTTGAGAGATGGTTGATTTTGGTTTGTAAATTATTTTGATTTCCTTTGGTTTTTGTATGTTGAAAAGACCTATGAGTTTTGATTGAGGCTTGCTAGATGTATGTTTTGTTGTCGATATATCGTAGTCTAGCGCCGCTCACCGACCTTAGCGCGGGTCGTGATAGAGTTGGTATCAGAGCTAAACCTTGTCATCTTATATGATGTCTGAATAAGTATTTTAAGAATGCTATGGAGCATAGGATCTACTATGTCTTATCCTCCTTTGTATAAGCTTGTTTCGTGATCCTCGTAGTGTGACTTGCTCTAATAGGCTTGTCATACGCTTGAGTCTTATTTGATTTGGGATCGACACGCTCATTCTTGTTACCCCAATTTGTTGAATCCTTTGATAGTTCGCTTTTGTCATTGGAAGATCCATTAGATGTTTTTACCCCTTCAGGTAATATCGTGCATGTGCATTTAGTTCATAAATCATATGTGATAGTTGTGGATGGCCACGAGATGTTGGGTCACTACATGTGTTAAACATTGACAATTTTGATGTGATTTTGGGTATGAACTGATTGTCATCATACCATGCTACGATAGATTGTGAGGTTCAAGTCTGAGGGTGAGCTAGAGTTTATGTCTCGACTCAAGACCATTGATTGCATCTTATAGTATTGCCTATCAATTTTTAGTACAAAAATCTGAAAACCCCAAAATAAATATGAGAATGGTCATAGAATCAAGAAACACAATGTTCTTTGAGAATATATTTCCTTATAAGGAAAGAACGGAAGGGAGTTCCAATAAGAGGGCTTATGAGACTACGCAAAAGTCAAATTGGAAAGATGATAAACCTAGATATAGTAAACAGATAAAGTTAACCAAGTCTTTTGGTCTGGATTTCCTAACCTATGTATTAGAAGATGAACCTAGGATAATCCAAGAGGCATTATGTAGTCTAGATGCTCCTCTCTAGAATGAAGCTATCAATAGTGAGATAGAGTTCATTATACAAAATCACACATGGGAAATTATGGATCTCCCACTAGACTACAAAACTTTGGGATACAGGTGGATCCAAAATGGAAATATATAGTTGATAGATCAATTAACAAGTATAAAACTCGATTTGTATCTATAAGGTTCAAAAAGAAGGAGAGATATGATTTCTTTGACATATATTTTCTAGTAACAAGAATTACATCAATTAGAGTACTTATAGCTATTACAATATTATATAAATGGAGAACTAGAAGAGGTGATTTACATGAAACAACCTGAAGAGTTTGTAGCGTCTAAACAAGAGCATAAAGTATGTCGATTAGTCAAATCACTATATGAGCTAAAATAAGCTCCAAAATAGTGGCACAAGTAATTTAACAGCATAATACTGTCGAATAGCTTTAAGATCAATGAGTGCGATAAATATGTTTACATTAAAGGCACACTTGACACTTATGTAATTGTATATCTATATGTGAATGACTTACTAATTATGGAAAGCAATAACGAGGTTATTGTGAAAACTAAAAATATTTTAAAAAACTACTTTAACATGAAAGATATAGGTATAGTAGATGTCATACTAGGAATAAAAATCTCTAGGAAAGCTGACAAAATTATCTTGATGTAATCTCACTATGTGGAAAGCATGTTCAAGAAATTTTAAGATTTTGATAAACCTCCGGTTAAGACTCTAGTAAATTTAAATATATACTTAGCTAAGAATAAATGGGACTCAATATCTCAATTGAAGTATGCACAAATTATTTGGAGCTTGATGTACCTAACAAACTACACACATCATGATATTGTGTACTTAGTTAATAAGCTTAGTAGATTCATAAGTAATCCAGGGTTCTACAACACAAATTATTGGGAGCTTGATATACCTAACAAACTACACACACCATGATATTGTGTACTTAGTTAATAAGCTGAGTAGATTCATAAGTAATCCAGGAAAAGATCACACACGAGATAGCACTAAAAAGGATTCTACAGTACTTAAAGCATACTATGAACCATGGCATACATTATGTTAAATTTCCAGCTGTATTAGAAGAATATAGTAACATAAATTAAATATCGGACATTAAGGACTCCGAATCTATAAGTGGATACCAATTCACCATAGGAGGAGGAGCTGTGTCTTAGAAGTACTCTAAATAAATATGTATAGCTCAATTCATTATGGATTCAGAGTCTATAGTACTAGACAAAGGTAAGAATAAAGTTGAATGACTCAAAAATTCTATAGGATATTTCATGCTAGAGCAAACTAATGCCTCTCATATCAATACATTATTATAGCATATTTACAATCGAGAGAGCAGAAAGTATGATGTACAACAGAAAGTCTCAACATATCTGTTAAAGACATAATATTGTTAGATGATTGATCTCTAGTGGGTTAAGCACCATTAATTATATTAAGTCTAAGGACAACTTAGCTGATCCTTTTACGAAATAAATTAATAGAGATCAAATATACAATACAGTAAGGGGAATGAGATTAAAATCTACATACTAAAAAATGTCCATAGCGGTAACTCAACCAAAATAAGTAGAGATCTCACAAACTTGATTCAATAAGACAACTAAGTTATGAAGTGTTCAATTAATCACTTGGAACCTATCTCATTCTCATAAGTTACTCGAGTTTAGCTTGCAGAGGTATGATAAGGTTAAGTATTATGCTTTTAATGATTGCTATACATTGATGAAGGTAGAGTATGATAAGATATCGTGATAGGAGATCAATTTTGAAGTGTGAAGTAACGCCGCTTCAATTAGAGAACACTTATGAATCCTAGATATGATCCATGGCCAAATAGACAAAATATGAGAACCTAAGTATACTTGGGTTATTATTGTGTAAGTATAAATATTTTTGTCTTGGTTTACATAAAAAGCTGACGGTTCAAGATATAAATGTTTTTGTCTTGGTTTACATAAAAAGCTGACGGTTTAAAATATCACATTCACCAAACATCAAGTAAATCCGATAACATATTACTAGAGAAGGTTCAAAGACCCATGCCACATATCTCAATGCAATAATAACACATCATAACTTTTGACTAGACTGTACATGCATTGTGTAGATTGAATGTTAGACTAAATTGTTAACCAAGTGGGAGATTGTTAGTATCTTTTCATTTTGAAGAGGCAGTAGCTGCATGAAAAGGCACGATGCATGTCACACTTGAATTTAAAAGATACAATTTGATAAATAATTTATAGATGATCTTTGGATATGACCATTGGAATGACCTTTGAAAACTTATAAATAGGGCTTGTCTCCATTATTTGCATTTCATCCCAGCATCTTGCATCATCCTAGCATAGTTATCTTCACTCTCTCCCTTCTTGAGAAAAAGTCTACATAAAGTTCTAGATATATACGGGTTCGCCTATCATGACCCACGCTATGATGATAAAACATATGTCTAGCAAACCTCAATAAAAACTTATAGGTCTTATCAACATACAAAAACCAAACAAAACCAAAATCAACCATCTCGCAAAAGCTATTACAGAGCATTTATACAAGCAGAAACGAATAACATAATCTGGAGACCTCAAAGAGTTGCATCGGAAAGAAGGAATCGAGCGTGCACCAAAGACTTCGAACATTCAAAATGAACTAATGTCTCTGAGAATCTGAGATAGAATTTGTAAGGGGTAAGTATTTGAAAACACTTAGCAAGAAAATAGGACATAATATATTAGTTATGGTTGAAATATGCATGTGACAGAAACTCAACCGTGTTTGACATCTCTCTAAACCAAAATGTTTAATGACCAAATATGACAAATGTTACCAATCACAAATATAGATGCACAAACAGACATAGAGCAATGAATTAGGTTTTGAAAGGCCCTTCCTCTGACTACCAAGGGATATCTAAATGGCCAAAATAGATCTCCATCCAAGAACAAACAGAAGCTAGCGTACAAATGTAAGCTAGTGACAACAAACAAATATAAACTAGTGATATCCCCCAAACTATGAGTTCATAGACTAACATCCCTAGTTAGTACGGGAAAGCCTGATTATTTCTCATACAAAAATAAATATCTTATCAGACGTATGACAAACGAATCAGAATCTTATCCATCAAACATAACAAATCAGCTCGAAGCTGTTCACAAATGTCACATGTATCACAAATCACATAAGAGTATGTCCAAATGTATCATTGACCAACAAATATGCATGTGACACACATCATCAAGCTCTAAAAAACATATAACAACACACAACCAAATTTATCATGTAATATTCGCTTACTTAGACGAAAGCTGCTTAATAGCACTGAATCCTAAATCTGACACTCATTCTACTCAAAGCTCCTTCAAACTCAGAAAAATCTGTACAAATAATCTCAACCATATGATGAGGTTAACTCTTGGTTTCCAAAGCCAATTCACCTCCAACGCTTTAAAATGACCAACTTAGGTCTACTCGTAATCATTCATCGCAAAATTATTCAACCATAACCAATAGCTCAAATCTTTTAAAAACTTGGTTCATTACCAAGTACCCCACATATATACTCTCTTTACTCAAGTCATTCATGCTCAAAATGCACATAACAATTATGGTCTCATTCTTCATTCACTAGCTTCTTTCTCCTTCCTCTCACTCTCTCTCTTTCTTTTTCTAAGTGTCACTTTTCTCTTATCTGTTGAGCTTCCCACCTCTTCTAATACCTTCCTGAGTATAAGAAGATAGCAGGTGAGTCACCAACCAGCCTGTTTCATCTCCTTTTTACTTCAAACTTAGGTAAACATTTGATTGGCTCATTGTAAGTTCTGGTCCAATAATGAATCTCCAATTTCAAGCCCGTTTTTCACCTACTTGCTTTGCTCTCTGGCAAAATTTATAGAACACTAAGTTGTAGCCATATGTCTCTAGTCTCCGAATCATACTCACTCCCATCACTTGGAGCCAAAATGAGAAAGTTATGCTCGATTTACTACACCAAGGTCACTGCTGGTCTAACTTGGTTGACTAGTTTTATACAACTTGAAAATTCTTCGAGTCAACTTTGTCGAACTTGCACTAACTTGCTAAGGGTATTAAAGGACATTTAGATTCACTTCCAAACTTAACTCTTAAGTGGATAGCAAAATGCAATATCAATCGACCAACTCTTAAAGTTATCACAATTCTCCCCCTTATGAAATTTTGTCACCAAATTTACCAAATGCATGAATTATGTACCGTGGTACTCAAACAAATATGGATACTTTTCTCGTATGTCTTTCTCCAATTCCCATGTAGCTTTTGATATTGCCATTCTACTTTAACAAATGGAAGGTCTTTAGTCCTGAGACTTCTCACTTGTCTATCTACTATTCGCAGAGGTCGTTCCTCGTAGGTAAGATCATCTTGGAAGTCTACATTTGGCTAATCTAGCATATGAGAGGGATTGTGTAGATACTTTCAAAGCATTGAGATGTGAAATACTAGATGTATGTTTTGCAAACGTAGGTGGTAGTACTAACCGATAAGCCACTCGACCAACCCGTTCTAAAATCTCAAATAGTCCCACATATCTTGGACTTAGTTTTCCTTTCTTGGCAAATCTCATGATTCCTTTCATCGGCAATACCTTGAGAAACAAATTCAAACTCACTTCAAACTCAATGTCCTTTCTTCTCTTATCTGAATACGACTTTTGTCTGCTTTGAGCTACCCGTAGGCATTCTCGAATCACTTTAACCTTATCAACTGTCTCTTTTATGAATTCAAGATCCAAATATTGCTTCTCACCAACATCATCCCAACATATCAGAGATCTGCACTTCCTACCGTATAATGCTTCATAAGGTGTCATCTGAATGCTGGACTAATAATTATTGTTGTAAGCAAACTCAATCAAAGGCAAATAAAGCTAGCAGCTTTCACCAAAATTCATCACATAGGTTCACATCATATTCTTCAATATCTAAATTATATGTTCTGATTGTCCATCTGCAGATGGAAAACTATGCTCAAATCTAAACGTGTAACCATGGCATTCTAAAACTTCTTCCAAAATCGAGACATAAAGTATGTCCCTCTATTAGAGACTATCGAGATGGGAACTCCATGTAGACGAACAATCTGATCAATAAACAGTTGGGTAAACTTTGCTGCATCATATGTACTCTTTATAGGCATAAAGTGTGCACACTTGGTCAATCTATCAATAACGACCCAAATAGAATCAAACCCTCGAGATGAAGTTGGGAGGCCTACTAATAAATCCATGGTGATCTGATCCCACTTCCATTCAAGAATGCCCAATGGTTGCCACAAACCTAGAGGTCTTTGGTGTTCGGCCTTGACTTGCTGACAAGTTAAGCACTTTGTGACAAATTCACCGATATCCTTTTTCATGCCATTCTACCAATAATGACTCTTCATATAGTTGTACATCTTGGTCGAACTCGGTTGTATAGTATACACTGCCTTGTGTGCTTGACTCATGATGTTTCTCCTCAAATCTCCTATATTAGGTACAACTAACCAAATACCATAATGTAAGACGCTATTAGTACTAAGGGAAAACCTTGGCAATTCACCATTCTCAACCCTTCCAATCATATCCACTATCTCAGGATCTTGTCATTGTAGTTCTACAACTCGACCATGTATAGTTGGTTATAAGTGCATCGCGACCAATATCATCTCCATCTAAAACTATAGTCATTTCCAACCCTTGGTCAATTAGTTCATGTAGGGCTGAAATCAAAGGTCTGCGAATCACTGACATATGTGATAGACTACCGGCTGACTTTTGGCTTAAGGCATCTGCGACCACATTCTCTTTGCCAGGATGATAGCAAATCATATAATCACAGTCTTTCAAAAGCTCCATCCATCTCCTTTGCCTCATATTCAATCTCTCTGCTCAAAAATATACTTCAAGCTCTTATAATTAGTATATACTTCAAATTTCTCACCATAAAGATAATGCCTCCATATCTTGAGCACAAATACAATTGTTGCTATTTCTAAATCATGCACAGAGTAGTTATTCTCATGTTTCTTCAATTGTCTAGATGCATAGGTTATCACATTCTTACCTTGCATCAAAATACATCCCAATCCAACTCTGGAAGCATTGCAATACACAAAATAGTTGTGCAGATCTTGATGGTAATGCCAACATTGGAGCATTGGTCAATAAATGCTTTAGCTCTTGAAAACTTCTCTCACAATCTTCTCCCCACATATATCTCATATTTTTCTATGTCAGTCGAGTAAGTGGAGCGGCCAAAGTAGAAAACCCCTTCACAAACCTTCTATAATATCCAACCAACCCAAGAAAACTATGTATCTCTGTAACATTAATAGGTGTTGGCCAATTTACCATGGCTTCTATTTTTCATAGGATCAACAGACACTCCATCCTTGGACACAACATGTCCTAGGAATGCCACACTTTGCAACCAAAACTCACATTTTGACAACTTAGTATATAATTCATTTTCAAGCAAAGTCTTCAAAACTAACCACAGATGTTTCTCATGTTCTTCCTTGGTCTGCAAGTAGATCACTATGTCATCGATAAATACCACCATAAACTGATTCAAAAATAGCTCGAACACTCGATTCATCAGACCCATAAAGAAAGCAGGTGCATTAGTAAGATCGAGTGGCATGACTAAAAACTCATAATGACCATATCTGGTTCTAAAAGTTGTCTTGGTCACATCTTCCTTTCAAATTCTTAACTGATGATATCCCGATCATAAATTGATCATAGAAAACCGCTTAGCATCCCGTAGTTGATCAAATAGATCATCAATACGTGGAAGAGGATACTGGTTACAAATCATTACCTTATTGAGCTTGCAGTAGCCAATACACAACCTCAAACTCCCATCCTTCTTTCGAACAAATAGCACTGAAGCACCCACGGAGAAACACTAGGTCATATATATTCCTTATCAAGGAAATTCTGTAATTGTACCTTTAATTCTTTTAATTCCACAGGCGACATCCGATATGGTGGTATTGAGATTAGGTCTGTCCCTGGCAATAACTTAATGTAAAACTCAATCTCTCTCTCAAGTAGTAACCCTGGTAACTCATCTGGAAATACATCTGGAAACACTTTCACAATAGGGATGTTATCAACCATGATCTGATCTAAATCTGTATCCACTTCTTTAAACCTAGTTAAATAACTCACACAACCCCTTTTCAATAATCTAGAAGCCTTCAAACAGGAAATAAATTTGGGTGGAACCATCCCATCATCACCTGCTTAGGCTTAGGTACTTTAGCCTTAATTAGAAACCCCCACACTTTAAAGTAATCATGCATAGGCTTAGGTACTTCAGCCTTAACTAAGAACCCTCAAACTTTAAAGTAACCGTAGGAAGGCTTCCTTCCTTTTTATAGTTCACATGGGGTTTTGTTGTATTTCTTGTGTGCTAACTTATTTAGAATGTAGTTGGCTGAGAGCAAATTTTTCCCCCACATATGTTAGGGCAAGCCCAAGCTTATCACAATAGCATTCATTATCTCTTTAAGAGTTTGATTCTTGCATTCAGTCGCGCCATTTGATTGAGGTAAGTATGGAGTAATCATCCGATGAATAATGCCATGTTTTTGGTAGAGTTCCTCAAACGGAGCTACATATTTTCCTCTTGGTCACTTTGGATTATTATGTTGCTAAGTTAATTTTCTACCTCATTCTTATACCTGTTAAAGGTATCTAGAGCTTCATCTTTATCTTTTAGAAGATATACATAGTAATATCTCATGCAATCATCGATATACAACTCAAACTTGTTTCACAAGCAATACAAATCAATATTGTATGCAACAGAAACCAATGTTATATATAATAGAAACTAGTATACTTTATAACATTAACCAATATTACATACAAAACAAACCATTATCTTTTACAACATAAATCAATATTCTATACAATACAAATTAGTGTATTTTACAACACAAATCATTGTCGCATAAAATATAAGTCATTGTCACATATGATACAAACCAATGTATACACATAAAAAAATTGCATAGCTTATATAATATTTGGAACATTATCGTCATCGTTCAAACTATCATGTTCGTTCAAACCAACATATTGTGGTAGACATATTTTCAAATTGTCAGACAAGAGTCCAAGCATGATAATAGAAACATGAGGGAAAGGCCATCAGAAGAGAGAGGAGGTAGTCAAAGGTTGTTCAAAATTGTCAGAGACTGCCAAAAATTGTTAGCAGTCGTCGAATATTGTTGGATGTTGTGTGTGAAGAATTATGTTGTTTGAATAGTCCTGGCTGCTGGTTAGGAGGAGGCAACCATCAGATTTAGTTAGAGGAGGCCTCATCTACCATCTATAAGGAGTGGCCATCAAAAGCGAGAGAGGAGGAGCAAATGCCAATCCAGAGCAACGATCATCGGAGGTTATCAGAGGGTGTCCTCACCATTGGGTGAGAGGAGGTTATGAGAGGAGAAAGGAGAGAAATGTAGGAGAAAATAAATTAAGCTTTACAAGAAAGAGCAAATAATGGCTGAGAAGTAGAGTTTTTGAACAAAAGAGAGAATATGTGAATGATTTTTCTTTTTTTGGAGAGAGAAAAAAATTAATTTCCAAAATAGTTAGTTTCAAGGATATTTGTTATTTGGGAAAATTAGGCTAAAGTCCCTGTCCTTTGGTCATTCAACTATTTTTGCCCCTGCTGTTTAAAAACTATCCTTTTAGTCCCTACTATACAAAATAACACAGATGTTTAGTCCCTAAAAATCAACTTAATTTTTTTGTATGACCATTTTGCCCTTCATTTGAAAATTTAAACCAAACTCAAAACCAAAACCAAACCAAAATTAAACTAAACCCAATTAAACCAAACCCAAATAAACCCAGCTACCCGAAACTGCCGATCTCTGCCACCTATGGCCTCGCCGGAATGATCCGAGGCCAGATCGACACCTCCCCCAGCTGGGCGATTCTTCCAAGCCTAACCCCAAGCTCTGATGTGACCCAAAACATTGCCCTAGACTTCTCCTCCTCTATCCTCTTTCCGTCGCTCGCCGGAGCTGCTATGGGCCGCGCCGCCCTGATCGGAGCACACCATCATGGTCCTCTCCTCCAAACGAACACAACGGTAGGTCATCCGACCCTCCAGCTTCAGCCATCCACCTCCCCCGCATTGGCCCCCTCCGCGGAGCTTCTCTCCGTCGCCGGCACCGCTCCACGACCCACCGTGGTGATCGGTTCCCATTTCCTGGCTCAGCACTCCCCGGCGAACCCAACAGTGGTGGTCTTCCCCGCCAATTTGCCCGGAATCAAAAAGCCTTCTTTTTGAACTTCTTGGCCGCCGATACCGATCTCTGCCACCGTGGACCTCCCTAGCCGGAGCGACCATCAGCCACAGCTCCCTCGCGCCATGCCGAACCAGCTGAGCACTGCCACGCCCCTTACGTACAGCCGTTAGCCGTGCCCGTATTGCTCCCCCCGGCCTCCGTCGACCTCCCTCCTGCAGCTGTCGGCGACGTTGCCGGCATGAGGCTACCCCGGCAACCTTCTGTCCTCCGTCCGACGAGCTCCTGGGCTGCTGGGTTGGCCACTTCGTCATCAGGAAATGTCGGGCATGGTTTCCCCGACTTCCAGCCGTCGCCGGTGATTTTTCCGGCTTCGGGAGTGGCCGGACTTGAACGCTGGTGGGCCGGTTGGCCCTCGGCCGAATCGGAGAATGGTGACGGCATCGGTCCCTGTGTGGGGTTAGGGTTTGGTTTCGGGTAGCTGGGATTATTTGGGTTTGGTTTAATTGGGTTTAGTTTAATTTGGGTTTGGTTTGGTAAGAAGGGCATAATGGGAATTAAAAAAAATTATGTTGACTTTTAGGGACTGAATTATACATGTTATTTTGTACAGTAGGGACTAAAAGGGTAGTTTTCAAACAGGAGGGGCAAAAATAGTTGAATGACCAAAGGACAGGGACTTTAGCATAATTTTCCCTTGTTATTTTGCCTAAAACTATTTTAAAAAAAATTAAATCTATTTGATCCCTATATCAAAACAAAATAGAAGTTTTCACTGAATCCTCCTCATCTTACCTCAATGACAAGGTCATTGTTTCAACATCCGTGTTTATTGATGCTCCTAGTATTGGTGCGCAATAAATAATCACGTGGCATAACCAATACTCCAAGAACAAAAGTCTTGCAATCAAGAATACATGACGTTTAACCGAATGGATTGACTTGTGAGGAGTGATTTTAGCTTTATTATTTTTTAAATTTAAGTAAAAAAAAATTGGGAATTAAGATATAACTTAGGAAGCAATTTTTTCAAAAAAATTATTATGTGCATAATGTTCATTTCTCGCACGTTAGCAAAATCAAAACTCGTACAATTTTCTGTCTAAAAAATCTCAACTCGTACAATTTTCTGTCTAAGAAATCTCGTTTCAAGTGACACATTAAAAATCTTGCATTGCTTAGTACAAATGTAGGTGGAAAATTTATAAGTGTGGTAAATTTACTTTATCAATTACTTTATGATTTTGGATTAGATAAATATTTTTTTAGAATTTTGTAAAATTTTAAAAGTTTTTCAACTTGAGCTTCCATTATCATCCTAATGAACCAAATGATGGATAGTATCAATTATAAATTGCATGAAATTTAGATAATACTATAAAAATATCTTTAAGTTGATATCGTTTAGACCGGAAAACAATTTATTTTAAATAGTTGTACATTTTTTATTTTTAAATTTTTAAATTAATTTTGATCGATAAATATCTTAAACCAAAAAATTACTCTCTAAATTCAAGCCACATAATATGTCAAATTATACTTTATTCAAATGTCAAATGCGATTGAGATTTTTTATGCAACAATATGATGAATAATTATATAAAAGATTAATAATTCAAAAGATTTATGATTACGTAAAATCCAAAAGATTAATAATTATGAAAAAATAATTCTAACATAAACTAGTATGGAAAAAATATTTCTAAGTTTGTAAAGTATATAATAATAATGGTAGTTTAACTTTAAGATCTAGATTTTTTTAATAAATAGTTTTGATAGTTATTCGATATAGAAGCTTTTAAATTTAAAATAACCTCTAAAAGCAGGAGTTTTAAATAACGTTTATCTTGACTCTAAAAACAGGAGTTTTATTAATTTAGAAAAAAAAATCAATTTATAAATGATTATTATAAATCATTTCGGAGGTTTTGTTGTAACACTTAGAAAAGGTTGCCTGAAGTAGGAGGTGTTAAAGTCAAGGTCCATAGTCCAATCGCTAGAATCTCTCCACCAGAATTTTTCGCCCCTCAGAACCTTGAATTAGACATTTCAACGCCACACAAATCAACGGTGCATATCTCAAAAGCTCGCAATCCGATCGCATTTCTTATCCAGTTAGTGGTTTTCTTCTGAAATCAGTATCTCTCGTGATGATTCTACAATCATGTGGTATTTGTTGGTGTGATTCGGTAAAGTTTAATCGGTTTATTTGCTTACTCGTAGTTCCACTCACATAATTCATATAATTAAATAACTTATTAATATAGTTTTTGAATTATTGTGACATGCTTTATTATTTAATATTGACATTTTTGTGTGCAATATTGATATGTTTTGTAAGTGAATATTAACATATGTAAACTAAATTTTTTAAGTAAAAAAAATTTGAGATGAGACAATAAGAACTCATATTAGTATGTTTTTTATGTCAATATTGACATATTTTATATGTCATATTAATATATTTTGTATATTAGCAATGACATGTTTATCTTGTATATTTTGTATCTGAGTTTTTACCAAAAGACATTCATACATATTAATATTTATATACCAACCATGTACATAATGACATACTCGAAATATCATTGTTAAAGAAGAAAACATGTCAAAGAGACCGTTTGGAATAATCTTTTTCTGAATCCAATACAACCCTATTAATATTTTTCTTTCCATAGACATAATGCATAGGGATTTATCAGAAAAACATAATCGTTCTAAACAATCTAGCTCCACGAAAAAATAGTCAAATACACTTCCAACCCAGAAACCAACGATGGATGGGATCCCCGACGACAGGAGGTCGATCTACGAGTTCGTCGTCCGGCAGGGCAACGGACTCAAGGGCCTAGTGGACCTGGGCATATCTCAAGTCCCGAAGCCGTTCGTGCAGCCACCGGAGGAGATGATGGAGAACCCGGAGGAGGTGGCCACCTTCGATTACCCGCCGATCGACCTCTCGAAACTGGACGGACTGGAACACGACCAGGTTGTCCAAGAGATCGTAACCGCGGCTAAGCGGTACGGGTTTTTCCTGGTGGTGAACCACGGGATGCCCTTGGAGTTGCTGGAGTCGCTCAAGGAGGCGGCCCACAGGTTCCACGATCTGCCGCCGGAGAAGAAATCCGGCTACCTCGCCAGTGAGGGGGGCAGCCCGGTGGTGAGTTACTCATCAAGCTTCTTGCCTGAGAAGGAGGAGGTCTGGGAGTGGAAGGACAAACTTGTTATGGTTTATACCAATGACGACGACGCGCTTGCATTTTGGCCTCCGGAATCCAGGTATTGTTTGTTTATTAACACTTATTATATGTATTTACTTATACCTTTTATTTCACCGTTGACCTGTCTTGATTAATTAAGACTCCAATTCATTTAAATTTTTTAAAAAGTGATGAAAATTTGAATTTAAGATCTACAGATTAAACTATAATAAGTTTGCTACGAGTTAATATGATAAGTATTCGTAGTGAGTCCTATTTTAATCTTACGATCTTCGTGATCTAACTACATTTTGTACCGCACTTGACGTGACTGTTTGTTGTTTTAAATTGGACTTTCTCGGATAAAATTAAAAAATTGGACAACCACTTGTCGGGACAGATACTTTATTAGGGCCATGTAACATGTTTGGACAGAATCGATAGAGAAAAACATTTACAAAAGCAATAGCGTAAGCTGTAGATTTGTTAAATCTCGACTTTACTTGGATCTTGATAAACCATGTTATATACAAACACACTTGCGATCAGACTCAAGATCTCTTAATACTCGCTTAAGAATTTTTTTCTTTTTTTACATAGATGTTCATTTTTTAATTAATAGCAACTCAACTTCTAAAAAACTAATTTCACTATTTCTTTTATAAGTAAAAACTTCACTATTAATTGATATTGTGTTCGTCGTTAATCCTTTTCTAATCTACAATCTTCCTAATCTGATTATATGTTGCACCGTATTAGACGTGATTGTTGCCGTTTTAAATCGGACTCCGTCAGAGAAAATAAAAAATTGGACAACCACACGTTTGGACTGATTTTTTCTTAGGGCCATGTTTGGACAGATCCGATGGAGAATTAACATTTTCAGAAGTAAGTAATAGCCTAAAGGTAGATTTGTTAAATGCACGATTTATTTGGATATTGGTAAACCATAACAAATACTAATTTTTTATGATCTTATTTTGTCAAAGTGTGTATATAAGACATGTATAAAGTTAGCCAGAAACTACAAAAAACAAAAATTCAAATAGGACAGGAATGTAAGTTGCTTTTGTTTATAATTTTCTTAAGTTTTTCCTCTCATCCTTTAATTAGCTTGTAAAATTATTATTTTTTTAATATTTTATTTGCATCACTCCATTTGCTATGAACACTCTCCCCAGCCGAAGCCAAAAAAATTGGAAAATAAGAACTAGAAGCCATATAAAAAATGCATTAATTTTATATTTTAATTTCAATTTTTAAATTGATTATTTTTTGTAATGAGATCAATTCTTAATTTTCATAAGAACATACGATAAAAATATATATAATTATCAAACATTTTTTTTAAATGATGGCAATTCCCCCCGACCTTACATGTGGCTCCGTCTCTGTCCTTAGCTATGCCATTATTACGATTAAGTTGTTAAGGTCTTCTCCATAAAAGTCAATTATATTGACAAGAAACGTGACCACACCGCAATAAGGAAAAAATGGCCAAGTATTTATCATAGTTGTTGAAATTTGAGTTGGAGAAGATATGGATGGAGATGGAAAACCTCCACTGGAATTTTGTAGAACTTTTGGATGACCACATTATTTGTCTCGTATGTTTTCCTTCCGATGATGGGAATAAATTTTCCTCAAAAAAAAGATAGGAAAATTTTAGCGGTTTATCCATTTAAAGATTAATTTTTGGTAATTAGAGGGGTTTCAATGTGGATTTTTATAATTAATGTAAGTACGCTAATTAATGAATATCTTATAGTCCAACGAGATATCATATTTAACTCATGATTTACACATGATTTGATAATATCTAATTCTAATATAACATATAAAAACGTCGAGAATTTGTTGCACAATTAATACATAATCATGCATTAATTTTCTTATAATTAACGAACTAATTCATCAATAAATAAAAAGTCTTACATGTTGTAGCGTGCTTACACAAGATTGTGTAACGAGGTATTGTCATCGGTTAGCTCACAATCACTAACGGATCGGATACGTGAACAATTTTCTACGAATGACCTTGCTTCATAAAGTCTCAGAGCTAGAGGGACTAATATATAATTTGTCCCTTCTAAGTGTGGATCTGAGTGGCAAACATACATTTCAGTCACTTCAATTTTCCTTGCTTATATAGGAAAGTATGGAGGCCACGTGGCATGCCATATAGGCGCCACATGGGATGCCACATGGATATGTTGAACATGTGCCATGCCATGTGGCATGCCACATAGGCGCCACGTGGTGGACTGGTCTTATTTGGCCTATTAGACCTAATGAGCCAAAATCCAAAAAGGCCCAATAATAGGTGCCCTTTACACCTTAAGTCCAACATCTCCCTCACACACATTATTGATCATAATCAACATAGCCTCAGATTTTTACTTAGCAAAGATTTTGTGCGACCATCATACATCGAGTGTAGATAGCTAAACTCAAGAGCACCCACAATGGCCACATGAATTGTAGCATCTCGATATCCTCATTACGTAAAGTATGCATAATCCTAGGTTTCATCTCATATTCTATTGTTATCATACGTGATTTTAAACAATTTGTTCGTGTTCACTATTGTATTATGCATAACACAATAGGTGTACTAGAACAATGAAGCTCAGGAATGTGATAAATAAAAAACCTTCTCCTTTATAAGTACTTTTTCCATCATGATAATATGTACTTTTCTTGTCAGCCTTGTTAGGTCGAATTTTGAATCATGACCTTTTCATAGACTTTCCAAGCTAGCAGCACAAAATCTTACTTTCAAAATATGTTA
Source organism: Hypericum perforatum (assembly GCA_012979155.1). NCBI lineage: Eukaryota > Viridiplantae > Streptophyta > Magnoliopsida > Malpighiales > Hypericaceae > Hypericum > Hypericum perforatum. The sequence goes on from SOPF01025879.1 coordinate 52,898, forward strand.
GGGATCATAAGGATAGTGTATCAAAAACTAAGTTTCTGAAAATGGTCTCACACCAGGAAAATAGAAATCACTCTATGGTTTTCCATCCATTGATCGACAAAGCAAACATTGTACTATTCACCTTTTATGATGTTCATTCCTCCAAAAAGTAGTGTATGTTATACACAAATTAACATCATACTAGAGCATTAGCCTAGATGTTTACTGAACAATGGCTTTAGTTTACATAAAACTGCTTCAGGCTATCAAGACAAATTAATGATAAGTTTCATTTATTTTTTATCACTCGGATTTACAAAAAATCTTATGCAACAACAAATACTTGCATTCATAAATCTCAAACTTTAACAAGAATTTCTCTTATAGTTAAGCAAGATAACATCAACATTTTAGAAGAGACACTCGACGTAATAATGTTCGTAAAATTACGTAATCTTATCAATGAATCAACACATTAACTCCCATTTAGGTAAACACGCATGTGAGTGGGCTATGTCTCACATACATTAGTAAATGTCATTCAAGATAACATTCACACTTGTATTGCAGATATAATATAAAGTTCTATTGAATAACAAATTCAATAGACACTACTTGATCAAGAAACAACTCATTCACAAATCTTAGGACCTATTATGTTTCTTAAAACATTATAGTTACAACCTGAGGTCTGTAATCATATCTCACATAGATATGTATTTCATGCTTATTTCTTTACATATAAAAACTAAATATAACTTATGTTTAATGGTTCATCTAGGATAGCTTTGGATAAATGGCTAAGACTTTCTTTAACTATTTTATTTATTGCATAATAGTTACAACAAACCACTTTCTGAGTTCTTATAAACTGATAAGGAGATAGACACAAATCTATTTATTACTACTCCATGAGATAGTTACTCTGAATGACAAATAAATATATATAAATATATCCAAATATGAATATCCATATATTCAAATCTCATGCCTATTTTGCATTAACCATGATGTCAGGTCTTAAACTAAATAATTTTACTATAATCATTTCCAAGTACTTTTATATCCAAATATTAATATCCATATATTCAAATCTCATGCCTATTAGGATCATGAACTTCCAAATCAACTAGAAGTGGTTAATCATTATTTTCCTCCTCTATTAAATCCTCCCACTCGAAAGTAGTGATCCAAATAATTTTAGCTTATTAGTTTCATACAAAATAGGTCACAACTCACCTATCTAAATTTTGAATAAAAAAACTCAATTTTCAAAAATATTATGTGGTACAAATGATATCACTTTTCCATTTGATTGTTTGCTTTTGAATATGTATCAACTTATTTGATACTTATAATTATTTGACAAAGAAGTTCTTTTTAAATAGATCTTTCTACAGTTAGTGAAGAGTTAGTGAACATGTTATATTTGACAAAGAAGTTCTTTTTAAATAGACGCAATATGATCTACTCTCACAGTCTTACGTAGTTTAGATAGTACTATTGATCGTTCTACAGTTAGTGAAGAGTACGAGTAACTAACTCAGAGGGTACATATATTATAACATATGTTGTAGTGTGGAGTCCATTCCACCAAAAGGATATAGAAAATCTTACTTGTGCTATCATATGTTTTTCCACCAAAAGGATATAGAAAATCTTACTTCTGCTATCATATGTTTAATCATATCAAGAAGAATTTATTTTCTTCTTTCTGCAATCTTATTCTATTAAGATGTGCAGGAAATGAACAACTCGTGTTCAATCTATTTTACATTACACTAACAAGTGAATCAAAAAGGCTTACTAATGATCATGATCAATTAGTAAGATATCTTTCGATCTACTTGATTCTCAACACGATTAACAAATGTCTTAAAGTTACTCGAAACTTCAGACTTGTGAGAAATAAATAGATTTGGCTACACCAAATGCAGTCATCTATTGCATGTAATGGAAAAGACTATAGGACATATGCCTTGCCCATATTTTCACTTGACCACATACTTTAGAATGAATTTAATACAATGAATGAATAAATCTAGTTATTCTGTGAACGGATCTAATAACTATTTTTCTATTCTAGAAGCGTTGACATGTAGGTAAATTTAATCTTTACCAAATTACTTTTTAGTCCTACCTTAGTTGGATAATCATGTGTTCTTGACGAATATAGTTCATTCTAGAATAACATAACTTGGCATCTTCTTTAGGCGTTAAGTTATGATCATGAAAAAATAATTACAATGTAAATCTCATAGATTAACATTCAAAAGGAGATTCCGATTACTAATAACTATGATGAATAAAGACTTCCAGAATTCAATTCACTGCATTGTACTTAGCTACTCAACAGAAACTAAGATCCATTTAAACTAAAATGAACATAAAATTTATTAAATTTCTCAGAGTGTATAACACATCATGTAGAAGCAAAATATACAGATACAATATATTTGCATCAATTTTTTCAACTTCTACTCATGCATAATAATCAATATTGATGGAGCTTACTCCTATCAATACTTATTAGAATTCAACATAGATTTTATACATCTTTGTTACATGGCCTATCATAACTAAATCAATTGCTTAATCGATATTCAGTTAGAATAATAGACCTAGACAATTTAATCTACTCATAAGTGAGCTACATAATTGTCTTATCTTCTTGGCATTGCAAGTTATTGTAAAATTCTATGTTTTTAGATAGTTGAAACATTTCTTGTCAAAAATATTAGACCTTTAACTCCTCTAACTCTCAGAACTCTTCATTTGGGTTTAGTTCGTTTAGTTCTTACTCTTTTTTTCTTAACTATTCCATTTGCCTTAAACACTTTTGGTCAACCTTATTTTTGCTCCTACTAGAACAAACTCAAGTCAGATACACCTCATGATGGACTTTAATTACTGAGAGATAATTCTCTTTAAGCTTAAGGTGACAACTCACATGAAATGACATAACATTATCAAGATACATTAGGGTCATCCACATGATCAAAACTTGTAGGCATTGAACTGTTTAATTGTTATGCTAATCGTTTAAGCATATAGCCAGCCTTAGCTAGCTTGTTGATCATATTAAATTTCTTACATAAAGAAATCATCCTTAAGTGATTAACTCCTAAATTGAGTACAATCTTATATTAGACCAGAATCATATTCATAGCCTATGAAATCTAATGTTCTTTCAGCACATAGTTATTCACATAACTTAAAAAATTATGAAAGTTGTGTTGTGTACAAAGAATCACACCAATAATACAATATAATCAAGGGTAAATTGCATTTGGCCCCCTCTAATTCGGAGTATTTAATGCTAGTCCTCCTTCAATTCATAAATCGATTTAAAAGCCGTCTTAGTATGGCGAATTTATACCATTTGACCCTTAACACTAGAACCAGCATTTTTCTCTGGCGAGGTGTCATGTGAATGACAAATATACCCTTCTATTAAAAAACAAAAAATTATTGCCTTCCTCTTCCTCCTACCCCTTCATCTTCTTCAACCTTTCAAATATCTAGAAACATAGAAAACCAAGGTTGCGTTTGCTACCTATCAATTCAAACATCTATAAACAACATAGATCTTCATACAAGTTCGAATCAAAATTCCCAAAAATGAAAAACCCATATCTTTTATTTAAAACCCAAATTTCCATTACAATCTCAAACCCCTCCTCAGCTCCTCTAGCACTATCCCGTCAGAGCTACTATCATCATTATTGGATGCTCTCATCTCTTCCTCTTTGAATTGAAGCTCATCCTCGACATTGACGATGCTCTCACTGAGGGGGTCGGTAAGACAACTGGATTGGGGAGACGTAGCAGTAGAATGGAATGGTAGGTCCTTCCTAGTATTGGGTAACGAAAGGTACCTAATAGGCTAATAGGGTACAGGCCATGGCTTGAGATAATATCATGATCCTAAACAATATGCAAGATCGAGATAATCCCAAGCCAAAGACCAAATCAATAGAAAATTTGCTCGATCCAGGAAACCCTAAAATTAAGACTAATAGGGAAAAGGAAGTGATAAATAGAAAATAAAAGAAAGGGGGAAGAGAATTAGGGACTGACCTTAGAATGATAGGTGGCGGTGGATCCGATGGAAAGGAATCGGTGTTTGGGATATAGAGAAAGAGAAGAGAGAGATGGAAAAAAAAGTGGGCCAAAGTTATTGAGAAAGTTACAGAGGAAGTACGAAAATGGAAGGAAAGTAGTTGAGGAATTGGATTTGGAATTGGAACAAACACTTGTAATCGAAGGTAAAATTTGTTATATGGGCGAATGTTATTAGTGTTTAATGATATTTTGAGACGAGGGCACAAGGTGGAGGGCTCCCACCACTGCAGGTAATTAGGAAGATGCATGGTTAATTGGTTGAGTTTTTTCTTGAGTTGTTGTTCTTGGTTGAGGTTTATGGGTTTTGTTGTTTAATCTGTATTTTTTTGGTTGAGTTGGTGTTCTAATAGTGTTCTTCGATAGTTGAAAGGTTCAAGAAGATAAAGTAGTAAGAGGAAGTGGAAGACAATATTTTTTTAATTGAAAGGTATATTTGTCATTTTGTATGGCACCTCGCTAGAGAAAAAAATCAATTCTAGCGCCAAGTGCTAAATGGTATAAATTTGCCATCCTAAAAGGATTTTTTAATCGATTTGCGAATTAAAGGGGGACCAGCGTTAAATATTCCAAACTAGAGGGGGCTAGATATAATTTACTCTATAATCTATTATACATTATAACTCTGAATGGTATAAAGTCCTTGATTACCTCAGATTTGAAGTAGGTCACGGGTATATTTTCCCTCACCCTCCGAGAGTTAATCTCAAACCCTAATCATTCTAAATTCTTTGATAGTAAATACAAGTGGATCTTTCTCATGGTAATAATCATATTATTAAATAAATACTTTATTTAACCAAGATAGCATATATCTGCATGATAAATAACCATGAAAAATATTTGAAATTCTAAACACACATATTTAAGAACTTTTCAACTAGACTTAACAAAAGTTTAAATGATTTAAAGAGGATCTAAAGATTACATGACTTGTATTGACTCCAATCCTTTAGTCCTAAGGCACAAGGATATAGGAATTCGCAATTATATTCCCAAACTGAAAAGTGACATACACATCATCAACTTTGTAACTTCATTTATGCATTGAAAGAAATTTTCATCAAAATTCTCTCTCTACTCAAATATCCAACCAGACGCTATAAAATGCCTTTAAATGTGCCATGTTCAAGAGATAGAAATTTTCATAATTTTCTCATCTTCATCAACACTAGAAGATGCTTGAAAATTTCTATGCTTCTACGGTTATTATCTCTAGTTTAGACACATTTTTGAATTGACCGCCTCTTAGATTCGCTACCTATTTTACCTTAGTTCTACTTAACATTAGATGATCGATCGTTCGTTCGATCTGTCTGGCATACGCTGGACAAGGTTGGCGTGCACAAACCTTCGACAAACTTGAAGCTCAGGCATGCGCTAACTGCACTAGGCACGAGCAAAAAGCTCTCAGACGGACAAACTTGGCGTGCGCCAATTTATTAGCAGAATTGCAGTGAATTGCAACAATTAGTAAGTAGGGGTTGTCATACCACAGGGATTGAGGTTCTAGGTCTACTCTTTGGTTCACTTACTAGTCTAGGATAGGATTATGAAGTTTGGTTTGTTGAACACACAATCTAAAGTCTAAAACACAAATATAAAGATCACAGACTTAAGCTATTGGTTTACTAGTTACTTATTTACTATGAATAACAACTTAGGATACTAAAATGAGTAAGGTACATAAACCAGCAACATAACCATAAGATTGAGGGGGTTATTTGTGTATGTGAAGTGGTCTGAGTGGTTCTAAGGCAACATCAACCACACTTTTGTGCACGATGAGTCTAAATTACTACTTAATTATGCTTAGAAGGCTAGATATGTTATTTCGACCCCACCAACCATCTAAACTAGCTAAGCACCAATTATAAGCTTCACTCAAAGGACAACAAGTAGGTCTCCAAGGAAGGGTTCTTCTTCACAAGGCTACTCATCATCAAACTAACCAATTCATCAATTCCATACCTTTTCGGTCTCAAGTTTTGACTAGCTATGAAGGCTTGGTGATCAAGCAAGTCTAAACATCGTATGAAGCACGTTAATAAGAACATAATCCTAAGCATATTCACCCCACCAAACTGTGGCTCATGCAAGGTAACAAGGCACCAAACTCACATTTAACTACTCTCACATGCTTATATAAACAACATACATCTTTATTAACATATGGAAAGAGTAAAGGTAAGAAAGCTTAGTCAAGATCTTCAAGCTTTCTTGCCTTCACATCCACGTCCAAGACAGAGGAGAGTGTTTGGTTTCTTGTCTATTAGGAGAGTGTTTGGTTTCTTGTCTATTTCTTACTTCTCTCTTGCACACCTTTTCACTTTCAAAGAAAAATAACTTATATACTAAGCTTAATAGTCAAATAGTTAACAAAATATCCAAACTAACTCATCATAAGATAAATATCTATACAAAATATCTAGGAAGTCAGCCATTTTGTTCCCCTTCCTTCACAAAAGCCATAAACCGACTTAAGTTATTTTCCATTTTGTTTGTCCAACACTCAGATTCTTTTTGTTTATGTCAGTCTACACTGGCGTTCGCCAGCTTCACTTGGCGTGTGTTAGTTCTTCAGTTTTCTTCTTCTCCGAGTGCGAATGGTCGTCTGTGTAAATGGTCGTTCGATTAATGTCTCCTTGGCATGCGCCATGTCCCTGGCGTGCGCCAGCTACCCCTCCTTTGCACTCTTTGCCTTTGCAACTTCCGTCTTGTCCTTGCCTTCGTATGTCCGTTCAATCGTCCTCCACTTCTCCTCAAATAGGCTCCTAAAAACAAGCAAACTCAATAAAAAATGATAAACTCTACAAAAACACACAATGAACGAAAATTAACACTACGACAACTAAAATACAAATAAATCAACCTGCTAAAAGGACATGAATAATGAGTGTTTATCACACTTAGCAATATCCTTTTGTGAACAAAAGTTAAGTTTACCTTTATTAACTTCATGCAATTCTTATATTCCATCAAGCAAATACGACATATTGCTATCTTGCTACTTGTATTGTGACTCATCGCAACACATGCTAACCATAAAGTACTCAGGAAATTTCTCAAAAGATATCATCATAAATTTTCAATACAATACAAAAGTCTTACGATAAATACCGTATTTTTTTCCAAGGATCAAAAACTTATTTTTCGATCGAAAAAAGATGGCATCTTATACAAAGAATTAGTTCACAATCGAGCTATGATTGTAATCAATAAGTTATGTTATTCCATATATTTTTATCGGTACACATACCTCAAAAAATATTTTCTGGACATATCCGAAAAATTAGGTTTGTCAAAAAAATATTTTTTTGAGGTTAGGAAAAAGTTCACTTTAGTACTATATGGTTTCACATATTGACACTTAGCGACTTGTGGTTAAAAAATAATCCAAAATAACCTGAGGTTTCAAAAAGACCTCACGGGCAACAACAACCTTGCTCGAAACCAAAACAATGTCGTTTCAGAGTTCACGTGGTATCGAGCTCTGCATTAATACATGGGAAACCCCCCCCCCCTTCTCATTCACCCATGGCAACTTCTTTCCCTCCACATCCGTTCTTCCATAACCCAGAGACTCGCCCCACCTTCCACAGCCATTTATCAAAGCACACCATCCGGAACGACTTTGTGGCCGCTGACTCGCCACTATCATCGAGGCCCACAAGCTTCACCTTTTCCCCATCCTACGCATACTTGGATGCCCGGCAAAACTCCGTCACGACCACTGGCTGCCACCACAGCTCTGCGTACCGCCTTCGGACATCCCATATCGAGGCCGACTCGCCGATTCTGAGCAACACGTGGGAAATACCAGTGGGAGAATCGCCGGCGTCCACGACGGTGCCATTTTGTGACTTCAAGTTTTTGAACACATGGGAACTGGGAACTATCGCGCGGACAAGAAAACCGAAGTTGGGGTTATTTTTGTTGAGGATTTGTCTAGGGTTTTGTTTATTTTCTTAGAGTGGACGAGAAAGCCGGGATTATTTTGTACTTGTAGTTATTAGGTTATTACTATGCGTTTTTTGCAGGTTTTAATGGCTGGTTACTCTTTGGAATTTGATTTATTTGTGACGATTATATTTGACTGAATAGGAACGCTGGAAAATATACGGCGGGGAGGGGGATGAGTAGTAGTTGATCGAATACTTTATTTGTGGTTCATACCCTAATTTAATTTGGATTCCAATCGAACTTACTTCCCCTTTATTCAATTAAAAAAAACCAAAAAATCCATCTAAATTAACCTAGTTTGACTCATAGTGAAAATTGATCAAAACTGGGTTGATCGAATCATAAAACCAATCCAATTTGTCCAGTTTAATTCAAGTAGACCCAGGATATAAATTATTCGCGAAAAATTGTTAAATTACGAATATGCCCATTTTATTTTCTCTCCTTTTCCCCTTCTCTCTGTCTTTCTCTCTCTCTCCCCGACGATGAAGAACTCTACAGACCGCCCTCTACGATCGCTCCGTGACAGCGGAGAATCAGTGCCACCCACCGATCGGGTTTGACTCACTGCGGTGGTGCAAACTCATCGGTACCATCCGTAGGGGCCATCGTGCTGCCGTTCACCCTCACCATGGTCTTCTCCTTTGTCAGCTCAGAACGAAAAATAATCGTTTCACTCCGTCGGTAGCCAAATTGGAGAAAAGTTGACGAGAAGATGTGAGGAACACACTGTAGAGTCGATTTTGACAAATTTTTGGTATCAAAACGATCAAAAATGGCCAGATTGAGGATGTTGAGAATTAGGGGAAAAACTATATGGTCGATCGCAAACTGGCTATTTATTTACATATAGAGGTACGGCTATTTTATGACATTCTATGAAACAAATTATATCAACTACCTCATCTAATCATCCTAAAATTTTGGCTATTCATAAAGCAAGCCGAGAGTGTATTTGGTTGAGATCTATTGCTAAACACATTCGAGAATCATGTGGATTACCTTTTCAAAAAAGGAATACCTACGACCTTATACGAGGACAATGCTATGTGCATCGCCCAATTAAAAGAAGTTTATATTAAAGGTGAGCGGACAAAAGCATATATTGCCAAAATTCTTTTTCACACACGATCTTCAAAAAGATGTAGAGATAATTGTTCAACAAATTCGTTCAAGTGACAATTTGAGAGATTTGTTCAAGAAATCTCTGCCTGCTGCAGCTTTTGAGAAGTATGTCTGTAATATTGGTCTAAAACGACTCAGAGGTCTCAAGTGATGTAGACATGAGGGAGATGTTATTTTACGTTGTACTCTTTTTCCTTAACTACGATTTTGTCCTAACGAATTTTCCGAGTAAGGTTTTAATGAGACACGTTAGTCAAATGGCATTCAAGGGAGAGTATTATGAATTATATAATTATGGATGTCATTTTTCCATGATTTCTATCCACCACTCAAGATTGTAGGCACTTTCCACCACTATCTCATCCACTTCTCCACTTCTCCATAAAGTTAGTTTAGTGGGTTTAATAGGTTATAGGTTAGTAAATATTTTGTCTTATAAATAGGTCCATGTATTACCACAATTACTTACATATTAATGAAAAGTTCGTATTTCCCTCTCCTACTTTCTTTCTCTCTAATTATTATTGTCTACATTTCATAAAATTCACAACACTTACAAAGTTGACTTCTCTTTTTTAGATCGGCACCAAATTTTTATATTATTTTACACTAAATTCTAGATACTTAACAAGTGTGCTCGCAGGAATCCTGCATTGGAGTATCTGAAGCTGTCAGAGATCCTGGTGAAGAAATTACTAAGAATATTACTTGGGAATCTCGGAGTTCCATTGGAAGATTCTGAATTAGATTCTCTTACCCGGCACAGAAACGTTAGGATGAACTATTACCCGCCGTGCCCAGACCCGAGAGTCACGCTCGGCGTCGGACGGCATTCCGACATGACGACCCTCACCGTCCTAGTGCAAGACGACATCGGAGGTCTCTTTGTCAAAGTGGAGGACGACAAGGTTGGTGGAAACGGAGTGGGTCAATGGCGGGAGATCCCCTCTATACCTGGTGCTTTGGTCATCAATGGCGGCGATTTACTAGAGGTTATTTCCATGTTCATGGCCCTCTTCTCATTCATATAATAATCGTGTTTCTAGTCCAAAAATTATTTCGCTACCCATTTTTTTAATCTTGATAAGCCAAGGAATATTTTATGGCGCATAATTTTTATTTTTCGTTGTTTCAAATTTCAAACTCTTTATATTTTTTTAAGATAGGTTACACTTGATTAGTGTTAGGATTTAAACCTTGAACTTACCAAATATTTACATAGATTTGTGTCGTGGGGGTTCAAGCCCTTTGGATGTGTAATTTTTTTGATATTTTGAAAGATATAATTAATGGCAATTTAAGCTATCGAATTAAGCTTGATATAACTTTTTTAGATTGACATATGTCAACGTGTTGCCGAAATTAAATGAAATATGATAATTATTTCATATTGAAAAGTATATGATGATAACAGTTTAGCCAATGACCAAAATTTTACTAGAGAACTGAAATTTTACTTAATGGGAAAATATTTAAAAAAAAAATCTTATATAACATGCTAACTTATTTTGATACTATTTTTTTCATGATAAATGTCTTGAAGGTATAATATTTTTATGCATTGCTTTTGATCTATAACATTGTAGGTACTAAGTAATGGAAAGTACAAGAGCCCAGAGCACAAAGTTCATGCCACGAAAGAACGGGCTAGGGTATCCATCCCATGCTTTGTAGCTCCAAATCAGACAGAAGTAATTGGGCCGCTGCCTCAGGCAATTGAGAAAGCCGGCGGGGTGCCTCGTTACCGAGAGATGATATTTGGAGACTACGTGAAGCATTACTTTTCAATTGCACACCAAGGGAAGAAATCTCTCGACTTTGCCAAGATCTGATACCATTGTGTATAAGAGTAAAATGAAAGTTATTATATGGTATCCATAAAATAAAGGTCATTTGGTTCGTGTAGCTGTATACTGCTATTTTGGGGAAATACGTGCTAAATAATATCCCCCAATTGACTTGTTCAACTCAAAACTTTGTTTGTGATTTCTCGGGCGAGTGTCTAATATATATTTTGTTAGAAAATTTAGTGGAATTTGAAGAAAATATTATTTTGAGTCATATAGTATGCATTGTTCTTAATAACAATTTCATCACTAATTTTTATTATCAAATATTAAAAAAATTCTTCCGAGTTAAAATAAAAAAAATAATTAAATAACTAAAGAACAATATATAGCTAATAAGAATCAAAAATTGAGCAATAAATTTTACCAAAATAAGTTTACACTTGTTGTATCTCAAAAATGAATGATAACCTTCTTGTTCATCAAATATCCAAAGAAAACAATAAATATGAATATTTACACAATTTAATTATACAACATATGATATATATTATGCAATAAAATTAGAATATCATTAATTTAAAAATAAATGATAAAAGTTACTAAACCTAAAAACATTGAATAATTTTTTACAACTACTTTTAATTTAGACTTTAATCTGAGTTGTTATAATTTTGTACCATCTCACATTAATCACACTTATTTATGTCTATTTAAACACTATTTCAATAATGATTTTATTCACACATATCTTCTCCATTTTTCTAACATAATTTAGATTATGTGTAGAGTGATGTGCTTTATCTCTAACAATGCGAAGTTTATATTAAGAAAAAATCTGTTTAGCCACTTCTATCTTAGGAGCGAGAGAAAGGAAGTGTTGTTTCATTGAAATTCTTGAAGAAATCAGCGGGTCGATTATTTCATTAGTGAAACGGACATTATATAGCCCTCGGCTGGTGCGTCTTAATTCCACAAATTTGCAAAGCTATTGTTCGGATGGTGCAATCTGCTGGAGCATATATCCTTTGCATGTTTGCTACCGCTTCATGTATCTTGTTCTTGAAAGATCAAAGTATAAGGATCATGATTTCATTGAAATCGATCTCCTACGTCATAGGATGATCAATGCATCCATTCTAGAGGTTAGTAGATTTTTACATGAAGTTCTATTGAACATAATAAATTAGATCAGTTAAATGTGACATTTACTTCTTGAGCAATATGTCATGTGTCAAAATGCTTCGTAATAAATTGATATTTTGTGGCTCGTAACGATATTTAATTAATCTAACAAATTAAACAAAAAATAAAATAGGGTTTATGATTTGAAAGAAAAATAGACTAAGAAAAAAGAAAAAGATAATGTGTATTCAAAACTCATGAAAAACACACGGTAGATTCAATGTTGAAATATGTGCGTGATTATCATCAAATAATTAAAGATAATCAAACTTCATGTAGGATAAAATTATCACAACCACAAAAAGCTCACTAACATCATCAATTAATTAGACAAACAACTACCTAGCGGATTGTTTATTATCTCATAGAAGAAAGAACCTACAAGACAATATAATTAAACACTAAATGCTTACTCCAAGCAATTACGTCTATTTTGCATGATTAGGTTAAAATATTCACCTCACTTTCCACTTATGCTATGACATCATCTTTTTTTTAAGTAAGAACAAGATGGGTTAAAGTGCACTATTCCCATAAAAATAAGAACAAAATAATAAAAAAAATATTATAATATATTAGATTGATAAAAGTAATGTCTTCCCAACCATAGTTCCTTCCTCAATCGACCGAGATGATTGGTTCTTCGTACTATTTTTCTAAGATGTGAAATAAAAATATGATGAATGAGAGAGATCAAACTAAAGCTAATGTAGTTTATATAACCGTACTAAAACTACAAATCTAAAAAAATTTGAACCTGAAAAGTCCTAATCTGTCAGGAAGTCTCAACCATTAAAATTGCCTCAACATTTGTTAATAACATTCTTCCATATTAGTATTTTGCTCATAATTTCTTCTTTCGACCTTTGATTAAAGTATCCTTTATATTCCCCCAGAGTAAAGAAAGATCTTCAATGGCTCCTGTAATAAATTTCATCTATTTTGACTCCAAAATTGACCAAAATGCTTTTCTAATATAGTTGTCCACTCTATCTCAAGTATAACTCTTTTCTAAATTTCTCTCCTTTTCCTACAAATTAACATAAAGAATTCATTTGTCACCAAAAACACAGCTTGCATCTTTTCCCTTGCAACTGACAAACGACGATCGTATCGTTTGGCGACCTGGTCCTAACCTCGGTTTCTCTGTCAATAGTTAAATCTGTTAATGTGTTATGACTTTCATTTCATGGTTGCGAAGGACCTTGCTAATGATTTTCCCAAGCTCATTCCGTTTAAAGTTAGTTGCTTCTTATAGATGGCTTTGCAAGGACGAATTAAGACAAGGGACAACCTTCTTTATGTGTGAATGCTTCAGAATGGTAACCCAAATTGTCCTCTTTGCAATCAGGATATTGAGTCTTCGAAACATCTTTTCATTCACTACTCTTATTGCGAAAAGGATATGGAATCACTTTGCCTGTCTGCCTGGTATCAGATGGTGTCGTTGCAACTCTACCATTATGTGTATGATTCTTCTAGGATTATCATTTTTGTTATTCCTTTATTTCTATTTATCATTTCTTATTAAATTATTTTCTTTAAATTACTCAGGTTAACTAGAGGTTTACCTCTGATAGCTTAGGGTTTGTGTTGTATTTTCTATTCAGTTTATTAGCTAATTGTTATATAATGCCTAGCTAATTGTCATTCTAGGCTTGATTATCGAAGAATAATTACAAAGAAGTCCTTTTTCCCTTCCTCCTTCTCTCTCTACCTCCCATTCTATAAAGATCTAGTAGGATCATTTCAATTTGGTAGCACAGCTGCACTCTTTATCCATCATACTTAACTCGCATAAGAAGAGTCTTTACCCACCTAATGAAGGAGGTGAGTCAAGAGATGTGCCAGATGAGCGAGTTACAAAAGCAGATGAATGACATACTACATCATCTCACCACCTTGGAGAAGAAAACCAACAACAGTCTGAGTAGCACAAGCCGACAATCGCCCCTACTACCAAACCAAGTCTCCTGTCCACCTCTAATCTGTACTTCGATGTCGGCCAGCACTAGCGTTGGTGTCTTTTGAGTTTTCAAGAAGTAAAAACCCAAAAGACACAAGTTGGTTAACAATTAGAATTAGAAAGAAATAAAGAAACTTGCCATGGCTTTTGGAATTTGACATTATTTTTGGAGTTTGTGTTTATCGATAACTTTTGGACAATTTTAACATGTCCATTGGTGTACTATAAATAGGAGACTCTACTTGCCATTTCAATCATCCGAGCAACTTGCATCATCTTAGCATAATTGTCTTCTCTCCCTCCCTTCTTTACAAAAAATCCGAAAGTTCCTAGTATATAAGGGTTTGCCCGAAAGTTTTGAGATACGTGTACAACATTCTTAGAAATGCTCAAATAGTTGTTGTATATTGGAGACGATTGTCGTAGCTCGTAGTGCACTGAAATATACGGGGCAATCTCATCTTACGGAGAAAGTGTCCAACACTTGCCTCGATTATAGTATGATCCTAATCAAGTACACACCTTCCAATGACCAACAATCGTAGGATGAGATTCTGTGTACTCGAAGATGGCATCGACTAGCACCGTCGTATTGACCATGGTATCAAGAACTATCCAGAAGATGATGATGTTCTATCTGACCACGCTCAACCTTGTTCGATTCCTGAAAGAAGATGCACTATTATAGAGAACGAGACGGATCAACAGAAGATCAATGCTCTCGATGTGTGGAGTCACAGCGACTTTTTATGCCATAACTATGTCTTGAATGGACTAGATGATACACTCTATAATGTCTATGTGGTAGCCAAGACTGTTAAGGAGCTATGGAGTTCACTCAAGAAGAAGTACAAAACGGAGGATACTGGGATGAAGAAATTCATTGTTGGACAATTCTTCGACTTCAAGATGGTGGACTCCAAGAAGGTCATCGACCAAGTGCAAGAGTTGCAACTGATCCTTCACGATATCCAAGCCAAAGGAATGCAACTCAATGTGTCCTTCCAAGTGGCTGCAATGATCGAGAAGCTCCCCTCTCTCTGGAAAGATTTCAAGAGCTATCTCAAGCATAAAAGAAGGACATGAGCCTAGAAGATCTGATCATGAGGCTTTGGATCGAGGAAGATAACCAAAAATCCTAAGTCAAGCAAGGCAAGGCCCTCTCTGAGACTACGATGCACCTCGCTGAGGGAAAAGATGACAAGAAGAGGAAGAAGTTCGGGGATAAGCAAGAGAAGCAAGAGCCCAAGGAGAACAAGAATAAGAAGATCAAGGGCGATTACTACAACTACAAGAAAGTCAGCCACATGGCTAAGGATTGTCGCCTACTTAAGAAAGATGATCAAGGAAAGGCGAACCTTGTTGAAGATCCATCCAAGATGGATCTATTAGCCGTGGTATTTGAGGCCAACCTAGTAGACCATCTGAGAGAGTAGTTCGTGGACACAGAAGCTACCTGTCACATCTGCTTGGAGAAGAAGATGTTATTGAGCTATATCCTGATCACCAACCAAAAGCTATTCATGGGAAATTCTGCAACATCCAAGATCATCGGACTAGGTAATGTGGTCCTGAAGCTAACCTCAGGAAAAAAGCTGACCCTCAAGGATGAGCTGCATGTCCTAGACATCTGCAATAACTTAGTTTATGGCTTCTTGTTAAGCAAAGCCAATTTTAAGCTTGTATTTAAGGCAGATAAATTTGTATTAACCAAAGTAGGTCAATTTGTAGGTAAGGGTTACCTAGAAAAGGGACTCTTTAAGATGAATATAATAATTGTATATCGTACTTTTGACGGTCAGAATAAAGTTAAAGCTTCTTCTCACTTGGCCAAATGTTCTAATTTATGGCATGGTAGATTAGGACATGTAAATTTAAACTTGCTAAGAAAGTTAGTTAGTTTAATTTTATCATCGAATCTAGAGTTCAACCTTTTCGATAAATGTGAGATATGTGTGGAGGCTAAAATAGCCAAAGCACCTTTCTATTCGGTGGAAAGAGGTACCACACCTTTAGAGTTAATTCATACAGATACTTATGATATGAAACACGTGCAAATTAAAGGTAGGACAAAATACTTCATCACGTTTATCGATGATTGCACGAGATACTTTTATGTATACCTCCTCAAAGGTAAAGACAAAGCTCTTGAGGTTAAGAGGTATAAGAATGAGGTTGAAAATCAACTCAGCGTAAAAATAAAAATGATCTGGAGTGATCAAGGAGGAGAATATGTAGCTCTGTTTGAGGAACTCTATTGAGAACACGATAATATTCATCAAATGACTGCACTATACTCATCTCAATCGAATGGCATAGGTGAACACAAAAATTGAACTCTTATAAAGATGATGAACACTATGTTGATTAGCTTAGACTAACCCCAAAACATATGAGAGGAAGCTGTTTTCAGCTAACTACATTCTAAACAAGCTACCACACAAGAAAAGGGACAAACCCCATACGAGCTATGGAAAGGAAGGAAGCCTTCCTATAGTTTACCATAAAGTGTGGGGGTGCCTAGTAAAGATCAAAGTACCTAAGCCAAAGCAGGTGAGAATAGGACCCAAGATCATTGATTACATCTTTATTAGATATGCACAAAATAGTAGTGCATCTTTATTAGATATGCACAAAATAGTAGTGCTTATCGATTTCTAGTGCACACATCTGAGAACCCAGAAATAGACGCGAGAATGGTCATAGAATCAAGGAATGCAACGTTCTTTAGAAAGAGTCCAAAAGTTCTGAGTATATAAGGGTTTGCCCGAAAGTTTTGAGATACGTGTGCAACATTCTTGGAAATGCCTAAATAGTCATTGTATCTTGGGGACGATTGTCGTAGCCCGTAGTGCACTGAAATATACTGAGCAATCTCGTTTTACAGAGAAAGTGTCGAACACTTGCCTCAACTATAGTCTGATCCTAATCAAGTACACACCCTCTAATGACCAACAACTAGAACTTTATTGTTGACTAACTGCGAGTCTTGCTAAGACCTATATGCACCCTCGCTGCAACATCCAGCTCCTTATGTATATAACCCATATATGATCAGCCCACCCTATATGGCTCACTACCCACAAACCACCGAGTAGTACCTAATTGGCAGAGTTGTAGGAATTGTGGAATCATCAATAGTAAGTGCAATGGCTAGGGAAGAAGGAGTTCCCCATTATTGCAAGTTAGAATTTCCAACTTATGACAACAAGGGAGCCCTAACTTTTTATTTGATAGAATAATAAAATAAATAAAATAAGGAAAAATGCTTCATTAATGAAGATAAATTCAGTTGTATTCGTGAAGAGATGAAGATGTTCACTTCCAAGGTGATGACCAAACACTTCCAACAATAAATTCAGCAACCTTTTTGGAAAATTTGGCCTGATGGCAATTTAAGGGAGGCAAAATTATTTTTGATGGGGTTGATGCCTGGAAGTTGTCATCAAGGAATATAAATTTGATGATGATCCGTTTGTCATAAGTGATTTTGAATTGGTTTTATCACAATCTTATGATGGGGTAAAAAAGTTGACTATTTTCAGGCCTAAGAGGATTTGCATCCTATTGTTAGAGATGGCTTACTAGAAGTTGGTGTTAATCCTCATATTGGATATATTTTGTATCATTAGTTGATAATTTCAAATACTTCTAGAATTTGGGATGACATATGTAAAGTGGCTGAGGATGGTTAACTTTACAACCTCTTTCGGGGGAATGTACGTCTCAATATGGGAGATGGAGCAATCTTTCTCTTTTGGCATGATCCTTGGCTTGATGTAACTCCTCTAAAGATGCTTTTTCCAAGGCTCTTTTCCATCTCAACGCCATAGAATGCTAATGTCTCTATTTTTTATTTTTATGGGATTGACTCTTGGGTGTAGTCTCTAAATTGGCATCGGCCGCTAAGGGCTTGGGACTCTGAAATAGAGGTCAAACTACTCTCCTCCCTTGCGGTGATCAACCTAGGTGACTCCCCTGATTTGATCACTTGGTGCGGAGCATTCGATAGTGTCTTTATGCTGAAAGTTTTGCAGGATAAATCAAATAGACATAATTTTGTTTTGTCCCCAATGGCAAATGATCTTATCAAAATTTGGCCAAACTTGATCCCTTCCAAAGTGGAGTATTTTCTTTGGGTGGCATCGCAAGAAAAGCTTTTGTCCAGGGATAACCTTATTCGCACCAATATGTTGGATGCTTGGGAATGCTTATGTCTCATTTGCGGGGATGAAGACGAATCAAGTTCGCACATGCTACTTCACTGTAGGATCACCTAGAGAGTGTGGAACTTCTTTGCTAAAAAGATTGGTGTTAGATGGTGCGCGGGATCATCTTTAACTGCATCTCTCTCTCTCTAGATTGGTGTTAGATGGTGCGCGGGATCATAAACGTTTACGATTTATGGTGGCGAGGTATTTGGCACTTACAAAATCGAGCTATCTTTGACGACGTCAAATGCAATAGAGAATTTATCACGCATTATATTTGTTTTCATGTGAACGAGTGGATTCTTTGGGCTAAATCAACTAGGGATATTGGGAACCATGATTTTCTCCTGCTCCTTGATTCAGCCTCTGCTTCTTAGCAATTGTGTCCCCGATGACTTTTCTTCTTTGGTTGGGGACTGTTACAGTTTTTTGGTTTTGGGATGTTACTTTTTTGTTGGTACCCCAATTTGGTGTTTTTGTTTCTGGGTTTCTGCTTTTTTTTTTTAAGTAGCGTCTTTTAGACTTATTTTTATTATCAATTTTAATATAATCATTTTACTAACCAAAAAAAATTCAACTACTTCTGCTAATGGTCCACTTCTTTCTATTGTGCATAAAGTTAAGATTTTATGGTTTCAGTGGTTAATGATTAGAAAGGGCTCTTTATTGACAAATTCGGGTGATCTTGCAAGGTATTAAATAGTTGTATCGAGAAGAGAATTTCTAAGTACCAAAGTATAAATAGCTTTAAGCTATTCCATATAAGGGTAGCTGTTATTGACAATCTTTGCTGTGTTGATATTTATTCCTAGTGATTATTGGAGGAAGTTTAACCTATTGAACTTAAAAATGAACTACTTAATGTGCAATTAATGGTCCAAGATGGCCAAAAACTCCATGTTAGTTGCTACGTGATGATAGCATATTTGTAGTAGCTCCCTTTGAAGATCCTCACGGGTCATCTAATGCATTTCCAATAGCTGCAAGATGAAAATCAATGACATCTCCAAGCCGGATTAGCGCACAGTGCACAGATATAGACCCCCAGCTCGAGGATAAGCTGTCTCGTGAGGACGGGAGTGATATTATGTGTTAGGATTCTTCTAGGAATATCATGTTTCCTATTTCGTTATTTTCATTTAATATTTCTTATTCATTTTTTTTCATTAAGTTGTTCGGGTCAGTTAAGATTTACCTCTAATAGTTTACGGTGTGTCTAGTATATTTCCTATTCAGTTTATTAGCTAATTGCTATATAATACCTTGTCATTCTAGGGTTTGATTACAAAAAATTATAATAAAGAAGTCTTTCTCCTTACCTCCTCCTTCTCGACTTCCTCTCCCTATGTTCATGTCAATTATCTTTTTCAAATTCTATTAATTTCCAGTAGGATCCTTTCATCTACCACGCGTGATCTCCGGATTGGTCTTGCTCATGGAAGAGTACTTAAGCAAGTTTGGTAAAGCTTGTTTTATTGGATATCTATGGAGCAGGGAAGTAAAGCTTGTGTTTTTCTTTCTTCTTTTTCTCCTTTTGGGTTGTTGCTGGGAGAAGGAAGTAACTAACTTAGGTTTTAGCTTCTCTTCCGTTCTACATACGCCATGAAAACAGGTAAGAGAAATTATTGTTTTATGCTTTCTGGGTACTGATTGATTTTGGTGTAGAGTCTAAAATCGGTTGCTTTTCTAGTGGTAATTATTTTGTGGGGATTGATGAAAATACAGTTGAACCGGTGGTTCAACAAAGGATGACTATTAATTCAACCGCCACGATCATTCATATAATCACATTATGAGATTTAGGATTGACTGGTTCATTTTGGTCTTTGGGTCGTGCTCCGACAATCAACTTTTCATTCTATGACACTTTAGAGGCTGCTAGCAGATAGAGATCTTGCAACTTGATGTCCGTCCATACACAAATTTTAAGATTTCATTTAATAATGATACGAGCAAATTCTCTCAAAAAATTTATTATAAGATTAATGTTTAAGTACGACCACTAAGAAAATAATTTTAATGTAATTTGATATGGCCAGTTTCTCAAATTCCATACATAATTTTACTGCTATGGAAAGATATAAAAAATGTAAATTAACAGGTCTGGGCTTCATTTTATATTTCTGTTTTAAAAAAATTTAAATGATCCAGCTCTCAAGTGGATTAACTATACGGTCGTGATGACTTCTAAATCCAAAAGCGATAAGAGAATTCAAGAGTGTTGAATATTGTCTACGCCAAATCACAAATTTAATAAATAATTAATTAATAAGAGTGAGGTTTAGTGTATGGACGAAGTTTTTTTGCCTATATAGATAGCAAGTGGATTTTCTGGCTTGCCGATCAAACAAAATGCAACAATTTGTTATGATCAACCTAAATTTACCTAAATATATATACTCAATAAAATTAAGATGTAATTTAAAATAAGTTGTTTTTGTACCGAAACTATTAATGTACAAGAGATTTCTATATTTTTGGCCCAATCTGAAGAGGCGAAATTCAGAGTCCCAGGCCATCACGGCCAATACAAAAGCCCAAAGTCCACTAAAATATGGACTTGTCCGTGGCTGACCAGCCCACTTTGGTGGTCCCTTTGTGGCCTCGTTAGTATGTTTGTCCAAACACTTTTTATTCGAATATTAACACACTTCATGATGTTTGTATATTTAACTACCTTTGTTGACGTGGATGCGTTAATAAATATGTATGTTTATTGATCAAATAATTAGCAACTGAGATTATTTATAATAAAAAAATTGCGAAGGACATGGTCTCAATCAATCCCAGCGCAATCACGTTGCCTCTCAATTTAGAAACATGCAAGTTGTTTTCGTTAGATAAAAGTCAACTAACGTAGTAGTGCCTTTTTCTCTTTTCTTACCTCCCATGGGACCTAAACACGCGATTCGCGTGCAATCATAGATTTTATTTCCCATCTCTTTCGTAATTAGAGCAACATGGACAACATGTTCATAAATGACTACGATGTAAATATAATCATCTACTTATAAGAAGACATGGATAACAAAATATCGCCAACGACAAATCTCTTCTTAAGAATTTCATAATTAAAGAGAACAATACAAAAAAAAATTGACACAAGAAATTAGTTTGTGCGACATAAATTTCTACCTCCATGTAAAGATAAGAAAAAATTATTGATAGATCTGAGTCACAAAATCAAACATATAACACATTTTGTATAATAGACGAATCTTTGGTATAAAAACATATCTAGGTTATCATAACAACCCAAAACAAAAATCCCAATAAAATAGAAAAATTATCATAGTACACCCTTCCAAACACTAGTTTCCTAACGGTCGTTCGGCCTTTAGGAAATTCCAAATTGTGTACACCCCTAGTGAGCGCTATGGGCGTAGCATCCGCGAGGCTTATCTAATTGATTCGTTTCGCTTTTTTTCTTGATACTTTCCAACACTTATGACTAAATAGTAAATATTTGGAAAAACAATTCTTAAGGTTTATTATAATGTACTCAGTAGTTTGTTCCTTAATCAAGCACTCCCTGAATTTCGAAAAATCGTATTTGTTATTATCTTGATCTATTTTCATATCAAATGCTGTTGGAATTTAAAGCATAAATAACAAATATTATGCAATAAATCGTATAATCAATTTATACCGAAA